>CAUYRT010018899.1:0-31419 GCA_963574885.1 Lepilemur ruficaudatus
AGCATGCACTGAGCCTCTTGCACATACTTTGTGGACTCATTGAATCTGCTCACCAGACATGTCCTCAAACTACAGACAGTGGAACTTTAAATCAGCACCTGTTTGGTTCTCCAGCTGCAAAACAGAAATTCCCAAAGAGTAATGCAAAAAGATGCTTGAGTAATCAGACTTCTCTTTTCTTCTTCTAGTACTAAATTGTGTGTGTTTTTTTTTCTCTTGTGGTACTAAAGCCATATCCAAGTTAGTTAGGACCTTGTGTCTTGAATTGCTAACATTTCCCTTACCACCTATATCCAAGAGATGATCGATTGCCCCCAATTTTCCCCCTAACCATTTCTGAATCTGTATCATCTCTATCCTGATTACCACTGATCTTGTCTTTTGCTTCAACCAAAGGACACTTCTTAACTCTTCTCCCTACCTCCCAGGCTATCCCCATCCAATCCATGCTCCTCATTGATTTCAAGAGTCTATCTAAACTAAAATTCCTTTATTAGTTCCCAAGTGGATGCAGAATAAAACCCCAGCCCCTTTCACCTGTTCCCTCCCCTCCTTGTGAGCCCTACTTCCCTTATTATATCTTGTAATTCTAAACTCTTTGAAGAAGCACGCTATGCTGTTTCCCGACATCCTTAATTACTTACGCTGTTCCTTTTGAACCTCATCTCCTTCTCCTCCTTTGTCTGGATTAACTTCTACCCTGAGCAGAAGACTTACCGTGGGTGTTATCTCTCTAGGAAATCACTGATCCACTGTCCTCTCCGTGCTCTTAGTGCTCAGTGGCTGCACGTGCCACCATTGTATTGAAACAAGATCGCAGATCCATAAAAGGCAAAGACTGTGTTGTCTGTTGCTGGTTAATTGTATGTTACTAGATAATCCAGAGATACAAAAAAGAAGGATTAAATACCTACCTCCCAGTTTAGGAAATAACTCAACACTGACATAACTATAACCCTCTGGAGAGGCTACGGTTTTCCATTATTTATATTGTCAGCACTTGATACATCTCCCGGCCCATAACTAACATTCGGGAGGTATTTCTTGAAATAACATTGGTAATATCATGAGAATGATGAGCCAGCTTACACGTGTCAGAGATCACTACTGGGCATGTGCTTTGGAAAGCTTCCAATGGAGAAAGAAGGACAGGGTACTGAAATAGCCACCCAATCCATTGCTTTTTCTCACGTGAGAACAGGGACATGTTTTTTAAAACTAGCAAGCCTAGAAGGGGTCAAAGCCCTTAAGCCAGTCTGAAGCTAACTAGTTCATGGAGAATCTAATCCTTAGTTTTGCCTTTTTTATGATGAAGCTCCAGCTAATTGAACCATGTTAAATTATCCAGATCTCCTCCCCAAAAAGCAGTCGTGGCCTCTGAGGAATCCCAGACTAACATAGAGACAATGCTGACTAGTGTCGATAATATTAAAAATTGCAATATTTCAATTACTGCATGAAGCCTGCAAGCACTTGGAGTCAGAAATAGGGCTTCCCAGCTTTAGGTCTCAGGAGGAAATTTTTCAACTATTGAAATAGGCTCTGCTTCCGTTCACATCACAGAATCCTCTCTGGCAGTTCGGTTTCCTGCTTTCAGCGTGACTGCCTATGTCACACGGTAAGTGACAGGAATATCGTCAGGAAGAATTAGAGGAACAAATCTGAAAATGCATACTTTGCTCCCAGTTCAGAGGTGTTTATCCCCAGACATTCCATCTAGTGGTCTTCTTCTTCTAGGTTCTGGGGATATTGTGAAAAACACCGGCGTCACATGAGCTTAGAAAATGTCTCCAAGTGGCCCAGTAACATCTTGGCAGTAAGGGTATCAGTGAACCTGGGTCAGCAAACTTATTCTACAGAGGATCAGAAAGTAAACATTTTGGGCTTTGCAGACCATGCAGTCTCTGTCACAACTAGTCAACTCTGTCACTGTAGAGCAAAAATAGCTCTACAGCCCAGAAACAATGCCTAAATGAATGAGCGTGGCTGTGGCCAATAAAGTTTTATTTACAGGCCATAAAATTTTAACTTCACATAATTTTCACATGTCATTAAATATTATTTAAACTTCCAACACATGCTAAGTATCATTTTATTTTCCTAGCACTTTTCTCTGACCCTATTTTTATCAAAAGAGGCTGAAATGAGTTATTCCATTAGTAAGATCTTGATTTTGACAAATTATAGTACAAGGTATTTTACATGCATGCTATTAAATATCTTAAAGAGTGGAAACTGTATTTGTACAATTCGTACAATTAAGGGAAGAAAGTAAACAATCACTTTCATGATAATTTTTTTTTTAATTTTGACCTCAAATGATTAAGGTTAATTAGTATAAACCTCTTAGGAGGCTGCTCGCTGGGTTAGTCTGTCAGACTACGAAGACCAGAGTTTGTTGGAAAGTTGGCATGAGTTTTCTACAGATGCAGTAGTTCCAGAAAGTGCAGCAGCTTCAATGACAGCTAGAATCACAATATCTGCTGCTCTGATTAGTCACAGACCGTTTGCCAAACCTCTCCCTTCGAGGACCTCACCCAGGTCCAAAAAGATGTAGGGTGGTACGGTGGCCCCAGTGACTTCCTTCAGCCCTCATACGTCTGCGATGCTGACATTTCAGTTATGGAAGAAGGAAGAAGCATGTGGCCGTGGACAATTTTAAAGGGGTGCTTGTGTATGGTTCCAGGTCCTGATAGCCTCAATAGCTCCCCAAAGACTTGCTCTAGAAACGTGAAAGATTTGCTTTTCTGATACCCATAAAATAGTCCTGGAGTAAACCACATTCACCTTTATATGATATGCAGTGTTGTCAAATTTTTAGCTATACCAGTGCTTCCTGCATCCTTACCTCTGTCAACATCTCTTTCATTGAGAAAATTGGCATCTTTTAGTGTGGGCCTCTCAACTACCTTTATCCATCACAGGCTGTCTCCATTTCTTTGCAGTTTCCTGCTTTCCTCCAACATTACCATTCCCCTTTTCCAAGGCAACTCTCCCTCTGAGCTAGAAGCCCGCCCCTGGTTCCTAATTCAGAATTTTGCTCGATCGCATCTCTTCTTTGAATTTCTGACTCGCCCTCTGCTCTGCTTTCAAACATCACACATTGCCTCCATCTGAAAAAGAAAATTTCCAGTTAGCTTTCTTTGACTTGAAATGACAAGCACTAATCCCAGAAACTTTTTCCAGAGAAAATTCTCAAAAGAATAAAATTCACAGTTTTTGCACTCTGACCACCCACATTTATGTTTTTTCCTTTGTTTTTCTGTATTTCTTTACGAAATATTTTGGGCGTTACAGAAAGCAATAAAATAAACACCCAGGTAATTATGAGCAATGACGCAAAATTGAAACTTTTGTGGTGTGTGTGCGAGATTTTTTCTACTACAGGTACCAGATTATTAGGTTGTCTAGTGTGAGCATTGCAATTTTACTGAAAAGGGACAAACTGCTCTCCAGAATGGTTATACAGATTTAGTCTCTATCCAATAATGCATGAATACTTGTTTCCTCCTAACCTCACCAGCACAATGGGAATGAAATGAAATCTCATTACTCTCCTCTCCCTGTTGACTGGTGACATTGAGTGGCTCTCCAAGTGTTTGTTAGTTGCCCCTGTTTCTTTTCTGTGAGTTGCCCATTTACGCAGTTTGCCCTCTGGCTCCTGAGTTGTCTTTTTTCTTATGAATTTGTAAGCATCCTTTAGATGTTGGATATATTTTCTTCATTATATAGGGTTGTAAATATCTTCTTGAAGTCTATATCTGAATTTTGCCATGCCAATTTATTTTTAATGTTGTAAAAGTTAAGTTTTTTTCCTCTGCTGTGTACTTTTTGTGCTCTGTTTCAGACATTTTGCCCTATCCCATGCCATAAAAATCATGGCCTGTATTTTATATTGTTAATTGTCACTGTTTTACTCTTCATATTTGTGTCTTAATTCACCTGGGATTTATTTTTGTATAGTGATCTCATTATATTTGATATATTAATATCGAATTAGTTTAACATTACTTACTAATTAGTTTATCTCTTGTCTTTCTTTTGATTTTTATTATCAACTTCCTGTTCATATCTGGATCTGTTTCTGGGTGATTCGCTCTCTGATTTATGTATTTACCCCACTATCAATTGCACGTTGTTTTAACTAGCATAGCTTTATAAGGAGATTTGATTTCTGGTAGGACAAATTCCTCTTTCTGATTCTTCCTCAGTGACGCGAGAACCCTTTGCTCTTCCATATACATTTTAGAACAGGCTTCTCAGCATTGGAAAAACTCATTTGATTCTTTATTGCAGTTGCGTCTTTGTGGTAGTTGTGGTACCGCACCATCCCTCGACGAATTCGGTCTTTCTCTCCATTTATTGAGGGTTTCAATTGTTCCCTTCAGGAGTGTGCTATAGCTTTTGCATTAAGATCTTGCACATCCTTTTACGTATTTATTAGTTACTTGCCTTATAGTTTTTGTTGGTATTCTAAATAACTTTTATCTAAAGTAACATTTTTTGCTAGAGTACAGAGATGCAATTTAATTTCCAATATTGATTTTTGTATCCAGCAAGTTTATTGTTATACACTCTTATGAGTTCCGATTGTTTATGTAAATATTCTCTCAGATTTTCTACATAGAACCATAATAATTTTTTTACTTCCTTAACTCTCCTTATACATTTTTTTTCTTAACTTTTTGCATGGGCTGGGATCTCCTATATAATGAATGCCATGTTTGAATAGCAACATTGATAGCAGTCCTATTTGTCTTGTTCTTGATTTGAAACGGAATATTTTAGTATTTTACTATTAGCTGTGATGTTTGCTCTGGGCGTGGGATTGATATCTATTATCAGGTTAAGAGAAATCTCATGTTCTCCTAATTTACCAAGTTTTTAGAAACTTTATGCATCTATTTCAATGGTCATATTGTTTTACTTCTTTAACCTATATTACTGTACTGAATTATTTTCATAGATTTTTTCCTAGTATTTAACTATCCTTGCATTTCCAGGATAGAGTTTATCCAGGATAGGATTTATGCTCCTTCATCATATATTGATTTTTATAAATTTAGTTAGAATTTTTTAAATTTTTATTCATCAGTGAGATTGAGCATATAATTTCACTTTCATATACTGCCTCATTAAGGCAAAGTTTTGTCTAACTTTCATCTTTTTGCCAATCTGGCAAAAAAATAATAATTAGGCATAATTTTCACATACATTTCTGTTATGAGTGTGGTTAAATGTCTGTTCATATATTTGTCAACCTGAGTTGTACAAACAAAAAAGCAACTAAGCATAGTTTTGGTGTATGTCTTTGTTATTACAAGTGAGATTAAACAACTATTAATATATTCAAGGGACATTTTTATCTCTTGTACTATGAACTCTCTTTTCATATTCTTCACCCCATCTTTCTATTGAATTATCAATATTTTTTCTTTATTTGTAGAGGATTTCTTTACATATTAAGATTAGCCATTTAACTATGAACTAAGTTAACATTTTCTTAATTTATTCTTTGTGCTTTCCTATTGTTGCTACACTGTGCCAGTGGTATTTTCATTATAAAATGTTTTTCTGTTTTATTTTATTTTGTTTTATTTTTCAAGAGACAGGGTCTTGCTTTGTCACCCAGGCTGGAGTGCAGTGGTGTGATCATAGCTCACTGCAGCCTTGAACTCCTAGGCTCAAGCGATCCTTCTGCCTCAATCTCCTGAGTAGCTGGGACTACAGGTGCACACCACTGTGCCCAGCTGATTTTTGGGTTTTTGTAGAGACAGGGTCTCACTATGTTGCCCAGCTACAATTCCCAGCCTCAAACGATCCTCCCACCTTGACCTCCCAAAGAGCTGGGATTTGCAGGTGTGAGACACTGGATTCAGCCTTTTTCAAAAATTTTATACAGTCAAATTTATCAACTTTTATACATCAAACATTTTTTTAAAGTACACTGAATGAGTTATAGTTAGAAAGTCCTTCCCTACTCAGAGGTTACAAGAGTATTTCCCTCATTTTTTCTATTATGTTTCTGATTTTATTTTTCATAGTTAAGTCACTGATTCATTTTGAATTTACTGTAATGTACTGTGTGACATAAGGATCCAGCCATGTTTTTTTCAGATCCCAGTTATCTAATACAGTACCATATATTGAATAGCTCATCTTTTCCACATTGATTTAATATGTCATACATTAAATTCCATGAAGCCATCCCTGCTTTCTACCCTGCTCTTACAAAGAGTGATAGCTCACTCTTCTTAAATATATGGAGTTATCTATGTTTCTTATGGTCATTTTCAGCCCTGGTCTTATAGCTATTTTAGATCTGTTTTATATTTTCTACTAAATACTGAGCTCCTTAGGGGCACAATTTACACAAAGGCCAAAAATACAGCAGTTGGTCAATAAATGTTTTAAGCAAAAGAAGAAAAGACAATTGAAGGCTCTTGTGTTACCAACTGCCTGCCCCAGGACAAGCACCTACACCCTGTTCCACCCACTAATGTGCTCATTCTCCTGCCTTGGGTTTGGAGTAGATATGGTGTCTACCCAGTGTCACCAGGAAGAGAGATAAAACATGGCCTAAAACCCAAAGGACCCATGTCCCAAGGTAAGATAACCTCCCACGTCTGATTGCGTCATTTTGCGAGATGCCAAAGTGGCCCATGTGTGCTTCCTTTTTTTCCCAGGGGAGATCCCAGATCTCTACTCTGATGACGAAGTTGAAAACATCATAAGCAACATGAGAAATGAAGTCAAGAGCCAAGGTCTGGTTGACACCAGAGAGAACTGCTGGAAGTTCTTTATAGACCGAGTCCAGCGACAGCTGAAGGTAAAGAGGGTTTACCGACAGGGTAGGCAGGGACCCGAGATGGTTCATGGAAGCTCCTACTGATATTTTGGACACAGCTGTCCTCTGATTGTCTTGGGAGGGGGCAGTGAGGGTGCAGTGCCCTTCTCAGCACCATTGCAAGGACACCCCTGTCATCTGCTCTATGGACAGAGGCCTCTCTCCTGCACTGTGCAGTCTCAGCCTGCTTGCTGAGCTGGCGGGAAGGCTGGCTAGCACTTACAGAGTTTGCCTCCATTGGAGGTTCTTCGTCATTTTCTGGAGATAACCCCACACCATGTCTGCCTCTCTGTGAGTATTTCTCTGATACTTTCTTGGTCCTCCCCACCCTTCTGACTTCTCAGGTGACTCTCTGTTTCTCCCCTGTGGGGAACAAGCTGAGGGTCCGCAGCAGGAAGTTCCCAGCCATCGTGAACTGCACAGCCATCGACTGGTTCCACGAGTGGCCTCGGCAGGCGCTGGAGTCAGTCAGCCTCCGCTTCCTGCAGGACACAGAGAGCATTGAGGTGCGAGGGAGAAGGAGGTACTCCTAAAGGTCCTTCCCGCCTGAGGGTACAGAATGTCCGGGTTAAAGATCAAGCTTAGAGTTGCCAGAGCACAACTTTCCATGTGGTGAAGGAATAAGGTCTCTTTACTTCCTGCTCTTTGATTTCAGCCCACAGTAAAGCAGTCCATTAGCAAGTTCATGGCCTTTGTCCACACGAGTGTCAACCAAACATCCCAGTCGTACCTGAGCAATGAGCAGCGCCACAACTACACAACCCCAAAATCCTTCCTGGAGTTCATCAGACTCTACCAGAGTTTATTGCGCAGGAATGGAGAAGAGCTCAAGTCCAAGATGGAGCGGCTGGAGAACGGGCTGCTGAAGCTGCACAGCACCTCCGCCCAGGTGGGCCATGCGCCTCCGCCCAGGTGGGCCACGCGCTTCCACCCAGGTGGGCCACGCGCCTCTCTGCTTCCCGCAGGCCCCTGGAGGTTCACAATCAAGATCTGAAAATCATCTCTGGTTTTCTCTGTCATCAGAAACTCTACCAAAAGTTAAGGCTGAGCTCCCTCAGCAGAAGGGCACCTCCTCACCCTCAGGGCTGATCTGCTCTGCTGCTCTCGTTGATGCTGGAATCTCTTAAACCCCTGAAGCACCTCTTGCCTTTGTTTCTTCCTCTTTATAATTGCTATCTCTCCTTCTTTTCTTTCTTTTTCTTTTTTCTTTTTTAGACAGGGACTCCCTCTGTTGCCCAGGCTGAAGTGCAATGGTGTCAAAAAACTCCTGGCCTCGAGCGATCCTCCCACCTTAGCCTCCCACGGTGCTGGGATTACAGGCATGAGCCACCACACCTGGCCAATCTCCTCCTTTCCCTCTGCTTTCCTTTCCTCTCTATTCTCTTCACTTCCATCTTCAAAACAGAAAGACATGAATGGTGGGGAGAAATAAGCAATGGTTGCAGGATTATTTCAATTTTCTTTTGTTTCTCTTGTCTTCCTGTGTTATCTGTCAAAGAGCCATTGGAACCTCAATTCTTCAACAAATCCTGTCTTGTTTCCTGCATTTTCATACCTATTTCTAAGTAGTTAGTCATCATAAAGAAGGCTCCCTGTTACATTTTTCCATTTACTCTTTCAAATGAAACGAGCTTATTTCAGTCCATCTGCTAATCTTCCCTTGAGAGTTGGGGCAACTCTGGCACCTGCCTTACCCCTGCTCCCGCCCATCAAGTGTTGCTGGTCTCTCAATAGTCCCTTTCTGCTCTCTGTCTACCAGCAGCAGGGCCAGCCTTTCATAAGGTGGTGAAATTTCATGGAACTGCACAATTAAACTAACATTATGATCCACTTAATTCTTGGACATCGCATGTTCCTGTCAATATAGAAGACTTTCATTTGCTCAGAATTTTGGCCTTGGAATTGCTCTATTGAATTTTCTTCTTTTGACTTGTCTTTCTTCCCCACTTCATCCTGAATAGTGGGGTGCAATGAGCCCTTGCAATCTGTACACATAGTCTTTCTTCTCTGGAAATTTTTCTTCTATTATATGATTTTGTCCATCTGGTCTGCCCTCTCCTCTAGGAGCAATGGTTAGCTGGATGGGGTCCCCATGCCCAGAGCTATTATGTTCTCATGTGTTGCTTTCATCCATTTGGCCTTTTTTTTTGCATTCTAGGAAAGCTTTTCAAGTTTATCCTCACCAACACTAATATAATAGTGTGTGATATTACTTCTGCCATGTAGGCTTGCAGTGAAGACTTTAATTACGCCACTGCATTTTTAATTTCCTAACAACCCTTCCTCATTGTATCCTTTTCCTTTTTCAATGCATCCTATTGCTTTCTTATTTCAGCCTGTTTTTCTGCAATTATTTCATAGAAACCACTCTGATGATGCCAGACAGGGCCCTTTATGGTTTTTATTTTATGTCCAGTCACAGATCATTCTCAGAGCTGTGTTCTTTTTTTTCATCTTCTAGACATTATTCCTTTCCTTGGTCTGTGCTTTTAGATGGACTTTTTCTTTTTCTGTAATTACCTTCAGAGAGGTGAGATCAGTTCAAACTCAGTGTTTGCCCACAAATGGCATGTGCAAATTGTTTGTGACACTACTGTCTTTCCATTTGTGTGATGACACAAACCCCTTCTTAGGGCTCTCATTCAGGGCAGGGTGACATATACAGATCCAAGTCTAGGTCCTAACAGTTTACCTGGTATACACCTTTGCTATGGAAAGGTAGCATCTTCTCTCCTGATCACTTTCAGTTTCTCCCAATCTCTGAACTTGTAGAAAACAGCAAGGAATACAATCTCAGAATGCAAGACCGTCAGATTTGTTTCAAAACATCTCCTGTTTCTTCCTCTTCCTTTCTCTCCTCACTACCTGCAGTGCCTTTTGAAGATTCTACATCCCCACCAGCCCCTATTCTATGCCTACCCACTCATCCTCTGGGAATTACTGTGTATGCAAAGGATGGTTGCCAGGGAGTAAGAGATGGCAAAGATATGCTCACCTCTCACAGAGTAGACCCCAGTATTCTATTAACAGTTTATTACTGTTAACAGAAATATAACCAAACTCTGCAAGATAGTTTAAAGAGGTTTATTCTGAATAAATATGAGTGACCATGGCCCAGGGATACACAAGCCAAAGAAGTTTTGAGTAAGTGGCCCGAGGTGGTTGGATTACAGTTTGGTTGTATACATTTCAGGGAGGCAGAAGTCAGAGGCAAAGACATAAATCAATATATGGATGGTGTACATTGGTTCAGCCTGAAAAGTTGGGGTATCTTGAAGTGAGGTGCTTGCAAGTCATAGGTACGTTTAGAGATTCTTTAATTGGCAATTGGTTGAGAGAGTTAAGCATTGCCTAAGACTTTGGAGTCAGTAGGAAGGTAAGATTAATTAAGATAACGGAGCCTGCTACTCTCATGTGATACCATACCATACCAGCACAAAATGATCTGTTTGACTAGGTTTTATGGATTGTGAGGCATGACTTAATCCTTGGCTTACACGGCCTTAGGTCTTGTTTATAATTTGGTATCTTATTGCCACAAAGAGTCTGTTTTGTCAGTCTTATGATCTCTATTTTAACATTAACATTGGTCAGTTGTTGTGTCTAAACTCCAAAAGGGAGGGGTTAATGAGGAGTGTCTGAACTCCCTTTCCATCATGGACAGAAACTCAGTTTTAGTGTTTTTCTGGGGTCCCCTTGACCAAGAGGGGGTCTGTTCAGTCAGTAGGTGGGCTTAGGATTTTATTTTTATTTTATAGTACAGATCCTGAGTCTTTGAGCAGACCCTGTAGAAAGCACAATGTCTGTGTTCCTGTTTTAGGTGACCTCTAATTAACAGGGAGAGGCCTGGTTGTACCCTTAGGTGAATCCAGCTCTATCTGCTCATAGTTAGTGGAGAATTCTTCCAAGTCCTGGAATCAGGTTTAGTATCCAAAACCACAAAAAAAATAAAATAAAATCTTCTCCTTCTGTATTCTCTACTTCTATTTCCCCAGTTCCCTGGGCTGGAAACTGAAGGGTTACCTTGAACTCTTCCCCTTCTCTCACTTGAGCCTCACTGGTACTATTCAGAGGCCACTGTCCTACACAATTCTGTGTCTGACTCAGGCATATTCATGAGGAAGGGATATTCCATTCCATAAATGGTCTAATGGCCATTGCCAATTCCCTGCATATAGGATTTAATCCACAAGTCTTAATCTGGAAACTTTTAAATTTAGTTTAAGGTTTTCAAAAGTCTCAAGCCATCAAACTTACCAGAAGTTGATAGCTTAATAATTTATGATCATGTATTAGTCAGGATTCTTTTGGTTGCAAGTAAAAAATAAAATAACTCAAATTCATTGAGCAAGAAGAAAAAAAACACAAAAGAAAGGAAAGAAGGAAAGACAGGAAGGGAAAGGGAGGGAAAGAGGAGAGAGAGACAATCTTTAGATTACATGATACAATTATGGAGACACTTGATGACAGCTGACTGAAATCCAACCAAACTTAGGTAAAACAGCAAAACAAATAAAAAGAAATGAATTGGTTCATGGAACAGAAAAGTCACAGGTAGAGGTTAATTCTGACAAAGCTGAAACTCTTGAGTATCCTGTACATCTTGGTTGGCCCATGGTCAGGGCTGAACCACCTCTGTGACTCAGATACTCTCATTGGCCAAGCGAGGGTTACATGACAACTGGAACGAACCCCACCCAAACTATAAGGACTTGGGCAGAGGGAGTTCTCCAAAGGAAACTCTAACTATGTTGCTAGGAGTGAACAGTGTTTATTAGGCAGGCAAACATAACAAATAAAGACAGGAAACAACTGCACCTAAGAGGAAAGCTTCCTTGAAATCCAAATTTATATCAGAAAGTGCTGGGTGACTACATGGACACAGAGGAAGCAGGGCGATATCTCTAGGCCCCTGTCTTAGTCCATTTGTGTTGCTATAAAGAGATACCTGAGGCTGGGTAATTTATAAAGAAAAGAGATGTATTAAGCTCCTGTTTCTGCAGTCTGTACAAGAAGCATGGCACCAGCATCTGCTTCCGGTGAGGGCCTCAGGCTGCTTCCACTCATGGGCGAAGGGGAAGGGGAGCAAGAGAGAAGGCAAGAGAGAGAGGAGAGGAGGTGCCAGGTTCTTTTTAATAATCAGCTCTCATGGGAATAGAGGGAGAATGCTCTCAACTCCCTACCAGAGAGCGCATTAATCTATTCATGGGAGATCCACCCTCATGACCCAAACATGTCCCACTAGCTCCCACCTCCAATATTGGGGATCACATTTCAACATGAGGTTTGGAGGGTCAAATATCCAAGCTGTAGCAGCCTCTAACCCTCAGTGGAGTATTTATTGCTTCTGATTGCTTCCTCTCCTTCTCTGGCAACTGGTGATGTGATCACGTCTTTCCCCCAAAACCTAGAGCTGCTTCTCCACATGTACTCACCATCAAACTGGCAATGACTGATCAACACTAAGGTGCTCACACAGTAGTAGTATTGTTTGGGGGTAGGGGCGTTGAGGATGGGTAAACTCACAACTAATGCACGCGGTGAGCATTGTGCAGGGGGAAAGGACACATCTCAAATCATGGTTGGGATGTGGCAAAGTCATAACATGTAACCAAAATGTTTGTACCCCCATAATTTCCTGAAATAATAAAAAAAAGAGGGCATATATAATATATATAATTGCCCTATAATGGGCAATGCAGGGAAAACACATGTACTTTTGTCCCAGAAAATACACATTCTCAGTTCTTCTAATTTGTTTTCAACTTCACTTCCAAGGTCTCTGGAGCTCTGGAGGAAAATCTTGGTTAGCCTGACCAGTGTCTTTAGCATCATGTCCTTGGTCCTTGCAGAAGGGAGGGCTGCCCGCCACCACTGTGTTGTCAGCCAACTCTGTTGGCACCAGCCACTTACCATGTGTGACAACGATTCAGGAAGCCAGCAGGGTGGAGGAAAAGGGTCTCCGCCGTGTCTGTGGCACTCTCCCTCTTACCCTTCTCACCCGGGTTTGGGGGTATCTAGATAAGGAAAGATCCAAAGCGTGGCTCAAATGTTTTAAATAAGGAAGGAGAAGAGAAAGATTTAAACTGACCTATTTCAAGTTCCCATTCCCTTGCAGAAGAACCATAAAATGCACTTGAGTTGTGCCTTCTCTGTAGCCGGGTTGGGAATGGCCTAATTCCTACCGGTGAGACCCTCGTGTTACTCCATGTCACAGCTTAAGAACTATAAAGCTCCAATTCACAGTGCTGGTAATTATTTACCTGGGGCCTGAGGTCATAAGCCATATCTGCAATCAACACAACAACAACCAAAAATTTAAAAAAACGCTTCAATTTTCTCAAATCTCCCAAGATTTAAAAAGGAACAAAAAGTTACTGGTGTGTTTGCTGACTGGAGTGATTATGCGGCTCAATCATTTTGATTTACAATTGCATCTTTGTCCTTGTAGAAATAACTCTCTGCAGCTGAACAACGGGAGATGGAAACGGATTAACCTTCCAACATGTGAATATAAGACGAGTGCTAGGGAGCAGGCCTTCGTCTGAGGTTAACACAAGGCTCCCGTTTCTATGAATAAACAAAATTAAAGAGCATTCTCTTTTTTTTCCCTTTCCTTTTCTTTTCTTTTGATCTGCCATGAAAAGGGAATTATCAGCAGAGTCTAAGCCTCAGTTTTATTTTCCCCTTGTGCATTTTGCATCATAAAGCATTTGAATCTGTTTGACGTGTTCCAGGCGCTCTGAAGTAATCTTTGGTTGTCGCATGAAAAAGACTGCAGGAAAATGAGAGGCGAGAGGTCATTCTGGAATGTAAAGTTTATGGGCCATATTGCAAATACAAATGGCCTTTTTACCTTCCAGAAATAAACAGGTCTGTGTCTTCTCTTTGCATCTGAAAAGGCCATTCCCCTAGGCCAGTGGTTCTCAAACCTAGACAGGTACCAGAATCACAGCCTAAACACAGATTGCTGGGCCCCGCCCCAGGGTTTCTGATTCAACTTCTCTGGATTAGGGCCTAGGAATTTGCATTTCTGACCAGTTCCAAGGTGATGCTTATGCTGTGGTCCAGAGAGCACCCTCTGACAATCACCATGCTCTGCTGACCTGAAGGTAGATAGAAAATCATTCTTCTCTCTCCAGTGCATGAGACAAATAGATGGTTTCCCAGGTGCTGACGTTCCCATCCCTTCATTACGGCCTCCAGAAGACATGTGACTTCAGAGGCTGGATGGGGATTCAGCTGGCCTGGGCCATGGGGATTTTTGCTGTTCCACTTAATCTGGTCATGTATTTCTAGTAAAAATTGTGTAAGTAAATGCAGATGACAAAATGAGAACAATCAAAGGCTATTTATTCAGAGTTTGCAGGGGAGTTGGCCACCATCACTTGTGTTTAGCAGATACTCAAAAGCAGGCAGGAAACCAGGAAAGCTCAGACGTGCCCTGCCAGAGGCTGTTGGCGTGGGGAAGTGGTAGCGGTGGCGGGCTCGCTAGAAGTGGGGCATCCCATGGTATTGCTTAAGGGAGCATGTTTGGATTTCTGTGGTTGGTCCGAAGTTGGAAGCAGGGATAAAAAATTAAGGAAGTTTTCATTGTGAATCATGTCCTGGCCATTCCAGGCCAATTGCTGGAGGAGTTATTGTCTGTCTAGCTGGGTTGTTACCAGGGATCGTCTGACTTCCTACGAGTCTGGCTTACAGCACGCTTGCTTCCCCAGCTGGTTATTGTGGATAGCAGGCTAGGTGCCTGGGCAGGTTGCTGCAGGCATGGATCAGAGTTCTATTTTTAATATGTTCATTTGTATGTTCACACTCTTGGGATGCAAAGTGGACACTCCCTTTTTGTATCTTGCTAAATCCTCGGCCCACTCCACATTGGCCAATTTTGATTAAACAATGACTGATCTTTATGAAGGGCCTGCTGTATAAAGTGTTACGTTAGACACAAGAAGTTCTACAAGACATAGGCACCAGCGTCAGCGAGAAGCAGCCCAGATCATTCAGGCATCAAGAAGAAAAGCCGAGGCAGGTGTTGTTTGGAATATCGCAGCACATTTACTGTGGAGAGGAGGAGATGTCCAGGGTTCCTTTCCTTTCCCAGGTCAGGGAGCTTGGTCCCACCTGAGAACATAGCTTTGTGCCTGGGCATCAGGGGTCGTCATGCGTCCTGGTCTGCAGAGTTGGGCCCCAGGGCTCTGCCTGCTGTGTCTCTGGTCACTGCCCCTGATAAGCCCCGACTTCTCTGACGCAGGTGGATGCTCTGAAGGCCAAGCTGGCGGCCCAGGAAGTGGAGCTGAAGCAGAAGAATGAAGACGCAGACAAACTGATCCAGGTGGTGGGCGTGGAAACGGATAAGGTGAGCAGAGAGAAAGCCCTCGCGGACGAGGAGGAGCAGAGGGTGGCCCTCATGATGCTGGAGGTGAAGCAGAAGCAGAAGGACTGTGAGGAAGACCTGGCCAAGGCCGAGCCGGCGCTCACGGCAGCTCAGGCCGCTCTCAACACCCTCAACAAGGTAGGAGGACAGCGGCCGCGGCTGCTCACCCCCAGGGACAGACCGGCCCAGATCGCCCAGCCCCTGCTGTTCCTCAGAGATGCCAGGGCAAGATTGGCAGGGGTTAGGGCAGGCCCCAGCTGCCACTGGTTTATTCATTAAGCAAACAAACGTTTATTTAAACTATCTTTTAGTTTCCATGAGCTGCCAACGAAATCTCAGAGATGTGACTCTTAGAACTGACCAGTACCTGAGAGGTCAACTAGTCTAACCACCTCACTTCACAGAGGAGAAAACCAAGACCCAGGGAGGACTGACTTGCCCTGAGTCACAGACTTAAACATTAGAGCCGGAACTTGAACTCATATCTGCATAATCCAGTGCCAGAGACATTCCTGCTATGGTAACCCAGGGCCATTTGCCCATTAGCTTCTATAAGGACGCACGAGCTATTTAAAGCCCTTATCTTAAATGTGTGAGATATAAGACTAAAATTTGGTGTTGGCTCCAACATATATTTTTTTTAAAAATCTACAAAATCAAAGTTAGTAAGTATTCAGTTAAGTGGCAGTGATACAACTGTGTGTCAACTGGATTCAACTCACATAACGTGGTGGAACAAGCATGACTGGAGATGCATCATGGGGCAATTTTATTTTGGTTCCCTGTCCCGACCCGCGGGTACGTTATTCGCAGAACCTGGAGGAGGGAGTGGGAGCTAGATGGGACAAGAGACTCGAGAGATGGAGACAAGACAGTATTCTGATCAAGTCTCGTTTATTGAGCATGAGGTTACAGCTTTTATAGACAAGTGAGAGGGGAACGCCCCGTCACAATGCAAATTAGGTGAAAAAAGGACTGACCAATCAGGAAGCATTTGAGGAGTTACAGCTTGCAGTTCTCAATTAGGTCCAGTATGTAAACGAGGCATCCAAAAGCATCCAATCAGGGGATAGCAAATGCAAAGCCACGCCATTGGCTGCAAAGCAAAACTTACCATTTCTGGGAAACAGAAACTTAACTTCAACTATGAGGGGGAGGGTAAGGCTCAGGCAAATATGGCCGAGCCTCATGGCTCCCGACAGAAGACAAGAGATGGATTAAAGATGAAATATTTACATATTCATCACAAAGACTGCTAGTTATGGCTGTGTAGGCTGTATACTGCACACCACCAGGGGGAGCCATCCAAGTGAACTATTAAACAAGGTAAATTGTGCTCTAAAGTTGCCCTGATCAAAATCCATAATCTATAAAGTACTCCTATACCAATAAGATGAAAGGGTAGAAAAGCCACCCAATAGAAGAGTGAGCAAGGGATATGAAATATCTCTATCCCTATCCCTATGAAATATGCATTCATAGAGGAGGAAATCCAAGTAATAGTAAGCATACACAAAGATGTTCAGTCTCACTTGTAATCAATAAAATGCAAATAAAAACAAAATGAAGCATATTTTTACCACAGCAATACATAGTTTGGTGTGGTAAAAGTTTATTGCGTTTGAAAAAAACCATTGAAATGCCAATAAAGAAATCCATTTCAGATTGACAAAGTCTAAAACAGCAGTGTTGACTAGGGTATGGTGAAACAGTATTCTCTTACATTCCTAGGTGAGGTATAAATTTAACAATACAAATTTAAAATAAAGATGCATATGCCCTATGACCTCACAATTTTACTTCTCCTGATCTTCCATAAAGAAACCTTCACACATACATATAAGTCAGTTGTTGCAGAATTGTTTGTAATCACATAAATTAGAAACAACTAAATTGTCCATAGGTTTTAAAAATTTATTTATTTTTATTTTTTGAGATGACAGTTTGCTCTGTCATCTAGGGTGGAGTACAGTGGTGCGATCATAGCTCACTATAGCCTCCAACTCCTGGGCTCAAGCGATCCTCCTGCCTCAGCCTCTCAAGTAGCTGGGACTACAGGTATGCATCACCATGCTGGACTAATTTTTTAAAAAATTTTTTTGTAGAGATATGGTCTTGAACTCCTCACTTCAAGAATCCTTTTGGCTTGGCCTCCCAGAATGCTGGGATTATCGGTGTGAGCCACTGAACCCAGCCAATTGTCCTTAGTTTAGAGTCTAGTAGTTGAGTAGAATGAGATCTATATGTACTGAAATGAAAGCTCTCCATTATATACTGTTGAGTGAAAGAAGTAAGTTTCATAATAATATGTATGGTATGATTCCAGTTATATAAAACACACATGAAACAATATTATATATGTAATTTTTTATATGTTAAGTGAATGGGTAGGACTACACATCTGTTAACAGGGGTACCTCTGGGAGCCAACAGGGATTAGACTTAGAGGTCAATAATGGATGTTCATTTACTTCTAATGTTTGAATTGTTGAATATGAGAATATATGTATTTTTTTTTTGACATTTTCTTTTCAATTTACATCTCCATTCTGTGCTTGCATCTTGGGACAAGGGTGCTATTAAAAAGTCATGATGAAGACAGATGCAGAATTTTAAAAAATGACAGCAATAGTTGTATAATATAAGCCAGAGTAGCCAACATTTATAATACATACCGAGGTTTACCTAAGGAAGGTGGCATCACTCATCCATCATTCATTCCTTTTCTCCTGTCCCTTTATAAAGTCCCTCCTTTTCACATCCCAGGCCCCAGCTGAGGGACCATCCTCCTAGCTACATAGGCTTTTTTTCTCCCTCTGTTGTGACTTCCCCTTCCCAGGAAACACAGGCTGGTCTCATCCAGAATTGCGCTGCTGCCATCTCCTATGACGAGAAGGCTGCTATCTGGAGGGGTAGGCCAGGACTTTGCCTCCCACTCAGGAGTCATGTGCTGAACCAATATGCACAGGGGCTGCCTGTGGCGAGGTCACCAGCCTCTCCTGCCCAGGGAGGAACTGGAAGTTGGAATCCAACTGAGAGGGCTGAGTCAGACACCTGCCTCAAGTCAGCACAGCTAGAAGAGCTTGCAAAGCCAGAATTTGCAACAGTGCAGCCAAGCAAGCACTCGGAAGGAAAACACAAATTTCTGGAGACAGAGCAGGCCAGGAGAGGCCAGCAGGCACCTGGGAATCAGAAGCATGAAATTAAAGGCAATAGGTACACGACAATCCATTGTCAAGGAGCAATGCTACAAGGCAGGAGAATAAAGAACATGACAGAGAAAGAGTGACAACAATGGGGAAGAGCACCCATCATGGCCCTGTTTGCGTCCCTGCAGGTGGCCTTTGTCATAGTCCCTGCAAGGCTGGAGCCACACCCAGGGCACACAGCCTGGACCAATCCTTCTCCCCTGGTGTGCTTTAAAAAAAACAAAACTAGCCATGTCCAGGCTACATCTTGGTCCAATTAAATTAACATTTCTTAGGTAGAGCCAGATGTTAGTACTTTTCAAAGCTCCCCAAGTAATTCTCCAGGACTGTGATGCATTGCCCAGGCCCTACAAAGTTGGAGTGGAATTGGTGACACCTGGCACAGGTGAGGAATAAACAGGGAATCTATTCCCTCAGAACAATTTTATCTCATTATTTTAATAAACAAGATGATACACCCATTTTTTTCCATAAGAATTAAGATGCCTGCTTTCATTATTTGCTCACATGAAAGCTCAGGCCCAAGGTTCAGAAACTCATGACAATTTCTAGACCCTTAGTTCCAGTTTCCTTTTTGGAGCTGAGTCTCATCTTCCTTTTCCAGACAGGCTCCCCACTCCACCCCAAGGCCCAAGAGAGTTTGCAGTGTGGACCCACTATAACATTCCATTGTTTATTTTCTCTCTGAAAATAATACACTCAAGATTGTAAAGTGTATTTTGATAATTGGTGCAAAGACTGGATTTATAGTCCGATCTGACATAAATCAGGTTTGAAATTCACTGGCAGAAATGTAAGTTGCATAATTACTCGGCTGTGATGATGCGTTCTTGACACATTTATCTCTCAGAGCCTGAACTCTGTACATGCATGGACACATATGAAATTCCCCACTCATGATGCCTCTTTTCTGGCACTTAGAAAATAGATTTATGGAGTATCACCATACAATATATAGTTTTATTTTTATAATTTGAATGGGTTAGGGTAGCCAAGAGAAGGTAAACCTTTGCATACTAAAATAGTAATTTATTCCTCTGGGAATCTTGAACTGGATGTATAAACACAAACACAAAAAATAATTAATTTGGAAATTACTTGACTGGTTATTTTGACTAACTAATAGATTTCTTTGGCATCATACAGATAGCTTCATTTTTTGACAGGCTCAACATTCTCTGTTTAACCTATATGACATAGTCATTCTGTCCAAGTTACATACCCAAGATGAATAACTAGGCTCTTGAAAGCTATTCCATCAAGCTCTCAGGTCTGATCTTCCTGATTCTTCTGCCTCTTAAAGATCCCTATGAACTTGCTCCTGGAAATTTCCTTCCAACACTTCTTGACTTAAAATGCCACATAAATGATATTATCCAAAAAGAAATTATGAGGCCTTGGGCAAGAAATCAAAGGACTCAAGAGTATAGATGATAGATTTATAATTGTCTCAGCCAACAGTAAAGATTTTTAAAGAGAAAAGAAGATCTGGGAGTTGAATGTACAATTAAAAAGATGATAATGAGAAATGAGTTTTATAAGACAACCCATGGTTTTAGGTACTGGGATGAATGATGGGTTCTTGGCCAGGGAAGGATATATGACCAGAGTCTAGGTGACTTGATTGAAAATCTTTAAGTGAAGAGGGGGAGGGAGACCATCACTTTGATAAACTTATGAAAGTGGCTCCTATGAAAGACAAGTAAAGGTGAGACTATGAATAAGAGTATGGGGAGTGCCTAGTGATTTGCACCCCAAAAGTATTGGAAGGGAGCTAGGAGGTGGAAAAATACTAATGGCCTCAAAGTCTTTATACTCATTATAGCTGTCATTGATTGAGCAATTACTATCTATGCGTCTTTTTTAATCTTACAGACATCCCTATAAAGTAGTATTGTTGCTACTTCCATTTTACAGGTGGAGAAAATGAGGCTTATAGAAGTTAAGTAACTTTCTCAAGGACATGTACAGCTGGTAAGTAGGAGAGCAAGGATTTGGGCTTGAGCAATCTGGTCCAGAGGTCATGCTGCACCACCCTGTCTCTGAGTGTGCATTGTAAACAAAGTAAGCTTGAGGTTATGCCATAATGTGATTTTGGGGACATGGTGGGAAGGAAACTCCAGATTAAAACACAGTGATGGAGGAGCACGTCCTATTCCCAAACAATATGCCTGTAATAAGAGGAGACTGAATGGCACCATGTGCCGAGAAGGTAGTCAATGGAAACACTGTGGAGAAGAAGTGAGTTATAAAACAATGCAGGTGACTTGCTCTGGGACTCTGCTATAGGCCACCTGGTCAGAAGGAGAAAATTCATCACACATTTCTGACAGATGACAAAGCTAGGGTAGAAAATACAGAATTGATAATTGAATATACATTATATAGAGTGGTGATGAGAAACTTCAATTATTGAACATGTGCTAGAAAGTGTGGTGGATATGCTCTTGACTTATCTTTCAGAAGAAAGTGAAAGTCGACTATTTTTTCTATCAGTATCTAGGAAGGAAAAGACTGTAAAATCAAGCATATGCCCTAGACTTTAGGAAGGCAGAATTTTTAAAAGTCTGAAGAAGATAGGTTTGGTTCTCCTCTCCAAGAGGAGGTGCCTGGAAAAGGCTGGCATACAATTCTAGCTGCAATCAATAATACATGGTTCTAATAGGGAAGAACCATGTGTTTTCCCAAGAAGCTATAAGGAGAGTGTGCCAGGTATTAAGCTGCTACCTCTCAACTCTGGGCCCACCCTTCTACATTCCGCTTTGGGATGCTGAGGCCAGGACTGTGCACAGCACATTTCTGCTTTGCCAACAGGGGGCGCCTGGAAAGCTCCCTGGTAAGCTCTGCCAACAGGGGGCCCCAGAGGGAGACCTCAAGGCTGGATAGAGGAAGGGAAGGGGTTCCTTGTTCCCATCTGCAAGTAGGTCTTGAGATGGCCCCAGCAATAGCAGTTTCTTCCTGATCCTGAAGCAGCAACGTGTACCTTCTACTTTGCAGTTTTTCCAACATTTATCATATCAACCCTCCACCCACTGTCCCAAGACAGACGGCCGTTGCTCCCTCCTGGGAAATCTGGGTGTCATTGGGCCTCTCCTTCAAGTTCAGAGGCACCCAGCCCAGCAGCTCTGTGGGATCCCTCCTGTAAGTTTCTAAATTTTAAAAACACCGACTTCTTCCTTTGTTCTTTCAATCCTAGGGGTGGTAGCCACTTCCTGTTGTTGCCTCTTCCATGATACTCTAGAGTTCTGCTTTTATCCTTTTAGTTACCTTGTTAATAGCTCTACACCTTGTCAACAATTGTTTCTGTACGTATATATAAACAAACTATGCACAATATATAAATATATAATATAAAAGGCAAAGAATATGTATAATATAAATAAAGAATATATATATATACACACACATAGATATTCTTTTCTGTTTAAATAACTAGGAGTTTTGTCTACTGGATAGACCCCCACTATCCAGAAAATGTTGGGAATACTAAAACCCTAAATAAGCAGAAAATAATAACAAGTGTGTCCCTAGGGCAACAAATGGGATTTCTTTTAAAGGAATTTCCTGAACAAGAAGATCAAGGAAAGACTGGATGTTTGAGAGGATGGCAAAGTGGTTTCGTTTCACTGGAGGATTTGGCACCTCGGCCGGAACATCAATGTGTAAAAACATGGTGGAGGAACTCACAGATGGGAGAGGTGCTCAACCAGATGACTGATAGGTCTCAAGAGTCTCCGTTCTTTGAGCTCCTTGTTCCCAGGGTTCTGAGAGACAGTACCTACCATGCTCCCACAGCTCTCACATTATCAGAACACTTGCCTTGGGATTTCTGAGAGGGACTTTCTCTATTTCTTTCTCATACTTCTTTAGTTCCAGAGGTCTGGGCCTATTGCTTCCCTTCTAAAGGGCTTCCCTTTACTGTGAACTGCATTCCCTAAAGAGGTCTGAGAGCCTGCTCTTTCTTGAGATTAAGATCCTTTTTTTTTCTATTGCTGAGAAACCTATGTCTGCTCTTTAAATTAAATCACAGACATGGAGCCCACCCTTGCACCTCTGGCACTTTGGAAATCTGTGTATTTTCCTTGGCATCGCTGGACTTTTTTCTGTTCTCTAGAACTTTGAAAAGCCCTCTCTAGGGTTGGCTAAACAGAACTGCACAATGTTAGAGTGACCACCTGGGACCCTGGCTCCAGGTGTACCTTGGCCTTCTGCAGCAAAATCCCCTGAGGCTAGATCCGTTCCACATCTGCCCTTCACCTCACCCTTCTGGCCTTGCCCCTGAGGGTCCCATTCCTCGCTCTGTACCCTGAGTCACTTTTACCTTTGGTTCCACGGCTGACAAGTATTTGTATTTGCGAAGATGAACAAATAAGTCTCTTTTCTCTTTTCATTTCTTGGACCTCATTAAACTAATCTCCAGTCCTTCAAATATTATTTCTTGCCAGCCTCCTCCCTCCCCAAAAGTCCAAAGTGGGGTTCCTTACTCCATTCAAGCTGCTATAACAAAATACCACAAACTGAGTGGATTATACACAACAAAAATTTATTTCTCACAGTTCTGGGGGCTGGGAAGTCCAAGATCAAGGCAGATTCAGTTTCTGCAGAGGGTCTGCTTTCTGGCTTACAGACAGCACCTTCCTGCTGTGTCCTCACATGCTGGAGGGGGGGTCTCTCTCCAGCCTTTTTTGTGAGGACACTAATCCCATTCTGAAGGCTCTGCCTTCATGACCTAATCACCTCTGAAAGACACTGCTTCCTAATACCTTAGGGGTTAAAATTTTAACATGCAAATTTTGGGAGAAAAACAAACATTCAGACCATAGCACTGGGGAGTTTTCAAATGACAGAACCCAAACTCCGAGCCCCAAAGAAACAATTGGTGGAGATTTTAGTTTCCCTCTTTCCACTGATTTCTCCATAGATTGTCTCCAGTCATCATGAACTGATAGCAGTTGCTTCATCAAACCCACGCAATCACAATAGATAACACCATACCTCACAAACTGAGAAATAAATACCACCATCACTACAACAAAAAGGTTTCTAAATCTTCCAAAACTCTTGGATGCAGAGCAAAAAGAACAGGAGTTGCTTAATATTAAGACCACATCACACACATGTTATATAGAATAATCGGGAGATGAGAGCACAACTTCTGGGACACTAAAAGACAACGGAGTGTGTTTTAAGAGCTATTTCTACAGGATGGCAAAATGACACCTGCTCCCCCCCTTTCCCTAACGTAACCAGGGAACATTTATCAGAGAAGGTAGGTCCAAGGGGTGAGAGCTGAGTGGCAATTGCCCCTCGGAATTTAAGTTAAATTCGCCTCTCTAGCAGATGTTTTGATTTAAAATAGTTACCTTTTGTTCAGCTTAACTCTCAGCTCCCAAATCTTTCTGCTTTCAATTCTTCAAGGAAGGCACCCCTGAGTACAGTGTGAGGGAGGCAGTTTAATCCAGAATTCTTGAAAACAGCTTGATATTTTCAACTAAATCCAGTAGCAGCGGAATGCAGGCTTAACTGGCCCCACCCAATTTCTCCCACCCAGATACATTTCCTTTTTGTCCAGCAAAGTTTCATCTGTTCCAAAGAAAGAAAAAAGAAAAATGTTTGCTTAAACCATTAAAATCTAAACTACTCTATCAATTCTGACCAAATTTAAGATACTTGACACTGAGTTGTGATGGAGAAAATAAGAGAGATTTTTATTTGACAAATTTTTTTAAAATGGGAGTTTTAACTTTCCTTTATCCTCTCTAGTAAGAACACTTAGGTTACAGGGTACTGCCGTGCAGTAGATCAGGCTTTGGATGCATTTATTTTATTAACTGAACACACATTTATTGTGTGCCTATAAAGTTCAAGGTGCTGTGCTAAAAATAACGTAGAGGTACACAGTGAAATATATTCCAAATATTGCCTACAATAAGAAGCTTACAACTCAGTAGAAGAGAGAAGATGTGAACATACAATGCTATGCCACGTGGTATGTTAAGTGCCAGAAAGGGATACAAGAAAAGTTCTGTGGGAACAGAGAAAGGTGGGTCACTTGTTTTCTCCAGGAAAGACTGCCTGGAGGAAGAGGCATTTCAACTGCCCTTTCAAGAGCAAAGACAGAAGGGCCTGCCAAGGCTCTTCAAAGAGCAACTAAGGGTGTAGTCAAGGAAGGGTGAGGTTTCTTTAGGGAATGACTTGTAGATAATATCATAGTGACCCAGCAGACTCAAAGATAATGACTGGTTGAAGACTCTAAAGAGGTAGGGCTTCTGGCTTTCTCCATTAAATAACTGACCTGCGTTTGAAGCTGCATGCTAAATCCCACTGGAGGTGGTCCCTGGTTGTGCTTCCTAGGAATGAAGTCAAGAGATTTCAGACCTGAGAGAGCAAGCTTAAATACTTCCTCAACCACTTTCCTTTCCCTAGAAAAGTGACAATTCTAACACGACCTATTGTCTGCTTTAATAAAAATATTTCTCATTACTGTAAGTTTCAATGAACTGCTACTAGAAAAATTTTCCCATTGGCCAAAGGCTTAAGCATGGGCCTTGTTTTTGCATCTTCTCTCCTTGACCTTCGCATCAGCAAGGGCTGCTGCAGGAAAGAGGGGTCCACTGTGTTCTCAACCTTAACACAACCCATTTATTTTAAAAATGATAGCCAACAACTGATTTCATTGAATTTATCAGAGGACTTCAGTGAGGAAATAAACCAACTGCTAGAAGATCATATAAAAATAAACCTCAACTTTATGGGTGTTAATTCTTCTGCCCAGGAAACAAGTGGTTTCTGACATGCTATTTGCAAATAAATTAGATTTAAGTCCTATATTTGTGAGAAAATCCATGAACAAAGTCATGCAAATCTCAAAATGTGAATTCAGCAAAAAGTGAACAGAAATTGGACTACAGCACTGTCACAGATTGTATTAGGATGCAGATATTTTAATAACCATTAAAACTTTTCTGATCAGTTCCAAGCTAATGTTTTCTGGCCCATGCCACTTGTTGCTGTTCATTGATGAAATGTTGAATTGAGCCATTGTACAGAAAACATCTCCATTTGGAAAGGGATGGCCGACAAAACAGCAAGATCACTTTACCGGGCATCAGAGAAAAGAAGCTAAGCATTTGCTGAGCTCTCAGAGAAGGACATTAACTCCAATCCCTACGCCCTAAGATTTGCTCAGGATTGTGAAGATCTGAAAAACTTCAAAGTGTAAGAAAACTGAGGCTCAATTTTAGAAATATGAAGCATTTGGAGTAACTAATTTGGCCAAATATTTATGTTTTGGTGCATAGTTGAACTGCTTATCAGACCGTCAGGAATTCTTTGTTTTTCATTTTTGTGCTTTTATTTCCTCTCCTATCTTCTCCTCCCCTTGCTGGAAGCAAAACACCCTCTGGCAATAAAAGTTGAAGATGCTTCTCCATGGAGGAACCAAGCCAAGGCCAAGGGAGCCGATCCCTGAGCCCCTGCCAACTGCACTCAAAGCCATAATCTTCCCCTCCCCCTAGCTCTCTTCTGAGAAGTGCTCGGAAATGTAGAAGTCCCTAAGGCCTCCCCAGGAGAGAAGCAAAAATCTTTTCCCCATGAGCCTAACAACCCTTCTGGAAAGATCTTATATTGACTTTAAAAGGCTGCTGTAAAGGGCTGGCCTTTGTGTCATCACAAACCCAGGCAGAGAGGTAGGGAGGGAGAGGTCCCAAGAGCTTCCAGAGCTGGAAGACCCATGCTTTTCCTCTCTTTCCACTACCAACGTTCATCACCCTTCACTGCCTAGTTCCTGTGACCTTTCTATAGTCCTAACCTTAAATAAATAGAGCCCTGCTTGGAGAGATGATGCCCATTTATAAGCAGAGTAAGTGGCACACTGCTTCTAGCTTTCAGTGGAGACAAGGCTGAGGGAGGCATTTGGACAGTCTCTGCTGGAAATTATGCTGATGGTGGATGTTTGTAAGAAGGGTAGAGGAATCACTATTTCTCCTTTAATCTCCAGGCTGACCTCTGCTCTCAGGGTGGTCTGCAATGACAAGGTCTGCATTTCCTATTAGTTTCTTCACCTTACAGCCCTGGGGACTGCTGGACCACACCAGAGATCCTAAGTGGGTGCCAACCAGCCCCTGCTAGCAGAGCCCTACTGCTCCCAGGCTTCATAGCCCACAGGGATTCGAGCACATTCCAAGACATTCCGCAGCTGGGAGGCTGGGAGCCTGGAATGTCTGGAGCCCACAGAGGGAAGGTGTTCCAGCATGCTCCCCCCATCTCAACCACATTTCCCCGAAGATCTCAAAGCACTCTGAAAGGGTGATCTAATAGATATTTATTTCTACTTTCATCCCTACTGTTAAGAATGACCTTCTTTTGCATGAATGTCACTTTTGAGTTTTTTCACATAGCCTCTCTCATAGTAAGAACATCACATTGGGAACCAAGATCTCAACTACTATTCAGCTACTAATTGGATATCATTTAAACTCCTTTCCAGCACAGACCGTCAACATTTAACAATGAGGCAGCAAGGAAATTACTGTTTCAATTGCACCTTTTGAAAGAGAAATATGTAATGTGGGGCACAGACATAAATCACAAGTATATGTGTATATGTGTGTGTGCAGGGGAATTGATATCTCATGGTGCTAGTGCTAATGCAGTCTTCAGGACTTCCATTTCCTCATCTGTGAAATGGAGATAACAACACCACCTTACAAAGTTCTTGTGATCTTTCTCTAGTGCCTGGAACATAATAGGCAGTTAATAAATATTTGCTGAATAAATATATGGCTGGAGGAATAAATACAAACTTTCTGGGCTTGTTTCATCATCTCTAAATTTGCCGTGTTTAATTCAAAAGGCAATTTGGAGTATTAAAGGACTTCAAGATTCTTAAAAATGTTTTCAAAAGTGAATAACTATAATAATATCAGATTATTATTAACGTTATTATTATTATTTTTTTTTCTTGGAGACAGAGTCTCACTCTGTTGCCTGGGCTAGAGTGCCATGGACTCAGCCTAGCTCACTGTAACCTCAAACTCCTGGGCTCAAGCGATCCTTCTGCCTCAGCCTCCCGAGTAGCTGGGACTACAGGCATGCGCCACCACGCCGGGCTAATTTTTTCTATTTTTTTTTTTTTAGTAGAGATAGTGTCTTGCTCTTCCTTAGACTGGTCTTGAACTCATAACCTCAAGTGATCCTCCCACCTTGTCTTCCCAGAGTGCTAGGATTACAGGCATGAGCCACCACACCCAGCCTAGATTATTAGTTATGTGACTACTAGTATAGGTGCCCAGGTGTATCAAAACCTCTTGTGTACATATCTCTTCTTATATACAAAGGGCACTAGACAAGCTCCCTATGCTATTTGGGGAGTAGCTCTGCCCCTCTGTGGTTCTTTCCAAAACTTGGTTTCTATGTGCTACTTGCTTCACCGCCATTACAAGTGTTGAACATGAATTGAGTGCTTGAGATCGGAGAGTTTCAGAACTTGATTAGACGAATAGCCTAAGGATTAAGAGTTTCAGTCCTAGAGTCAAATTGCCTGATTTTTGTGTCCTGACTCCACAGTTTACTAAGGTATTTAACCTGACTGTGCCTTAGTTTATTCATAAAATGGGGACGCTGATAGAATCCACAGGATTGCTGCGAAGGTTGAATAAGATATAGACGTAAAGCATTTAGAGAAGTGCCTTGCACGTGGTAAGAACCAAATAAATGCTACCTCTAACCACTGTTGGTGGTGGTGTTGTTATTATTATTATTATCCCTTTGATAATGGAGCTTGCTGTCCAGGAGAAAAGACAGACCGTAGGAGAAATCTGGAGGAGCAGCACAGCACTGAAAAGGTTACAAGCAGTATGCTTTGGATGCAGAAGCAAGAGACATCTTTATTCCCAATCCTCATCCACTCCTCTGTGTAGTCTCTAGTTTGTCACTGTTCCAACATACACAGAACTTAAAAATAATACCCTAGATTCCATCTGAGGAGCGCAGTGCCTAATGCTTCTCACGATCCTCACACAATGCTTCCATTAATGCAGTCTAAGTTTGTGGAGCCATATCACACTGTTGGCTCAAATTGAGTTTTGGGTCAAATAAGACCCCCAGGGCCTTTTCACATCAATTGCTGCCAAGTTATATGTTCTCTATCCTATATCCCTACAATTCTTGATTTGGACCTAATAACAAGACTTTGCATTTATCCTTATAACATTTTTTGTTGTTAGTTTTGGCCCAGCATTGGGGTATGTCAAGATAATTTGAATCTTGATTCTGTCAAGTATCTTATATCTTATTTATATCCCCTCCAGACTTGTGTCTTAGCACATGTGATCAGCACACCTACTACATGCTCATTCAAGACACTGATACAAATATTGACCAAAATGAGGCTCAGAGAATAGCCTAACAGTTCAATTGCAGAACCCTCTGCATACTTAAACGTGTCCACTAATCATTTTGGGTATGATTGTTCAGGCAGTTTTGAATTCATTGAGTGGTACCCCATTTCACTATTTTATTCAAAATGTCTTGTTAATGCCTTGCTGATGTCAAGATTTAGTGGGTCTATAACATTGTTGAATATTACTTTATTTTAAATTTTCTTAGAGTGCTGGTATCACCTTTAAATTTTATGCGAGTATCAATTTCTACATCCAGGTTATCAATAAAGAACCTAGAAACATCATTTAATAGATGACTTAAGAATAAAATATTCCATTTTATTGTCACTCTTGCAGTCCCATTTTAGGCTTTAATTTGAAGGATGCATTTGTTAGGGTATTTATCTACCTTAACAAAGAGCCTCCCAAATCTCAGTGGTTTAACATATATGAAGTCACATGTCAGTTTCCTGATTGACAGGCTGCCTTCCATGTGTCCTTCAGGAAACATAATTTCTTCTATTTTGTGGCTTCCCTCTCCCCTTGGTCCTTGCAGTTCTATGAATTCAAAAATGAATGGGGGGGAAAAGAGAGATGATGGCATGTGGAGTGTACTTGTGGTCCAGGCCTGGAAGGAGTGCATATCAGTCACATGACCATCCCTACCTGCACAGAGGCTGGGAAATGAAGTTAATTTATGTGCCCAGAAAAAAGAGGAAGTGTACAGTAAGCTTGGCTCACAAACAGACAGCAAACACAATTTAGGTGGGACCCTCATGCTATTTCAGGACAAGTATGGCACTAAATCTGATAGTAGGAGGGTTTGATGGATCAGAAGTTATAAGACCTGGCGTCTAATTCCAAGTCTACCATTTATTTATTGAGTAAATGTGGTCTTGGATAATTCACAGAACTGTAAGATTGCTAGGTCCATGAGAGTAATATCTTGGTTCATTTTGTCTGTTGCTGTATCCCCATCCCTAGCCCAATACCTGGCATGTAGTTGGTACAATAAATATTTGTTCAGTTGTTGAGTGAATAAAGAATAAACTTTCTGGACCTGTTTCCTTATATATAATTTTTTTTTACCTCCCTTACAGATTATTGTAAAGATCAAATGACACCATAGTTATTAAAATGCCTTGAAAACTAAAAGTCGTTGTAAAAGGTATAGAGTATGATTACTGCTCCTAGTAAACCTCCCATTTGTATCACATTCTATGGGTTCATCTCTTCCACATAGTTTTTGCTTCTTGCACACTGTAGAAAATAGACAAACTCCAAAAGCTATTCAAGGTAAAGCTCTGCCCCACTGACATTGCTTCTATGACTTGAAGTCCAGTCACCAATATTTTCTTTATAATTCAATTTAAAAAGAAGGTATTGAGTGCCTGTTGAAGTCAGGATATGTGCTAAGATTTGGGGTAATATATGAATTGATACAACCCATCCTAAAATAGATAAAAACACTGGTTCTATAGCTGGGGATCCATCTGATAGTTTTCTATTACTTGATTAATTTGTTAATAAGAATGTTTAATGGAGAACAATCAAAATCTTCATTGAAACTAATAGAAAATATTTTTAATTAGAGGCCAGATTATATATGACCATAAATGCAAGGACAGGGAATTTAGACTTTATTCTACAGGCAACATGTGGGCCATTAACAGTTGAAAAGCCAGGACATCACATGGTCAAAATGGTATTCTAGAAAGATCTGTCTGAGAGATGGTATCATAGACTACTGGGAGGAAGCTGTGAGAGAGGGTGACAGCAAAAGTCTTGGCGTAAAGTTACGAAGTCTTGATCTAAAAGTGTGAGGAAGAAAACACAAAACACAGATGAAAGGACTTTTAACTCTGTTAACATGGCAGGCTGACATAACTGGAAAACTCTCCCTTTAGGCAGGCCCAGGATGGCTGGATAAAATAGAACAAAAAGTATTTTCAAAGCAAAACTAAAAAAGAAGGGGAAATCACAGACAGAGAGAGAAAGAAAGAAATCAAGTAAGTTAGCATGTGAACTGATGATCCATTTGCCTTCAGAATTGGAGTGAGTCACAGATCTTCATAACCCACAGAACTTGGGCTTTAATGACCACAGGACATAAGGCCTTGAGCCTGCACAAGAGGAGGGTAAAAATGAGACTCCCCCATGAAGCCATGGCTCTTGCAGGCCTGAACCATCATGGGGAATATAAACCAGGAAAAAAAAAAATTCCGGCTGGGCGCGGTGGCTCACGCCTATAATCCTAGCACTCTGGGAGGCCGAGGTGGGCGGATCGTTTGAGCTCAGGAGTTCGAGACCAACCTGAGCAAGAGAGAGATCCTGTCTCTACCAAAAACAGAAAAAATTAGCCGGGCATGGTGGCACATCCCTGTAGTCCCAGCTACTTGGGAGGCTGAGGCAGAAGGATAGCTTGAGTCCAGGAGTTTGAGGTTGCTGTGAGCTAGGCTGACGCCACAGCACTCTAGCCCAGGCAACAGAGGGAGACTCTGTCTTAAAAAAAAAAAGAATTTCTCAACCAGCACACAAGATGACGCAGGAACACATTTGTCTCTCTCTGTGGGGAAAACAGTCTTTCCCGAGAATTAGAAAACCTGG
>CAUYRT010018901.1:0-25306 GCA_963574885.1 Lepilemur ruficaudatus
CCAAGAGGGAACAGAGTTATTTTATTGTTTTATCAATGATGTTTTGGAAGCTTTATGTGTTTTGATGGTATGGACTATAATTGTGAAATATGCAGTTTTAAAATCAACAATACAACAAATTCTGTTTCTGTGCTTGAAGACATTATGAAGTGTTCTATTTTCTCTTATCTTTAAACAAAATGGTTTCTTTAGAGTTGTTTGCTATACCAGACATACTCTAAATTTGTTGTTGCATTTTTAATTTGCATGATAAAAATCAAATCTATGAAAAAACATAATTAAATAATTTGGGAAGACTCCCTACCATGTTCCCAAACACCAAGCTTGTCTTGTGTTTTGTAAACTGGATTTCATTTTATTCATGTACAGTTAATTCACTGTGTATTGTGACTAATTTTTGTGTCTCAAACTTTTCCCTTCTTCAAGTATCTAGGATATAAAAGCTAAAACCAACACTCTCAGCAAAACAAAATAATCATTAGATTATTAGTTTATTATAAAGAGAGACATATAAAAAACAAACAAAAGTAAATTAAAATTTATGAATATGGGGATATGCAAATAGAAAAAGTCAAGTCAAGAACAAAGTTCATTAGAAAGAACACTGTCAAATCATCTTTGTATCTAGTGGTCAATTGCAAATATGGCTGTGAGCCTCCCACTAATCAAAACAAAGAGATAAGTAGGGTCATAGTGTCCATCATTTTAAAATAAAATTCCAGGAGGAATACAGATTTTGGAACACCAAAATTAGAAAGAAATACTGCCTAAAGGCACTGAGAAAGGAGCCACTGCCACATATTTAATAGTAAAAGATGATATAATACAGTAAATCATACTACAGTATACCTGTTCTTACCATACAACAGAGAAATTTTTTTCCTAATATTCCTCAGAAAAGTACAGTAGGATATTTCAATGCTCAATTTAGTAAAAGCAGTTCTATGAGGAGCCAAAATAATTCGGTGCAAAAATAGAGACTTCTCCTAGCCTGATTTAATTCAAAGATAAATTTTTAAGTGCCTAGAGAAATTGATGTAGTCATGCATTATGGGACTCATCAATGGACTCATTTTTATATTTTTTTATCACTAGTCTCATTTTTAGTTGACCATTTGACAAAACATTCCTGAATGAGATTACATTCTCTGGCTGAAACATGGAAGAGCAGTACCTTTATTCCCACATAAGGGCAATTCCATACTTTAATGTTCAGTTAGAGAATGACAGAGTTACTATCAACTTATGAAATGAGGTGCTTGTATTTGTTAGGATCAGGTCATAGCCTATGCTGCAAGATAAAGAAATACTAAATCTCATTGGGTCAGCACAGTAAAAATTTCTTTCAATGTCCATGTGGAAACTTTCCTAATGGCTTTCTTCCGACACCATGTGGCTACTAGGCAATACGGAAGACATGGCTTTGATGGACACTATAGAAGTATGGACTTCTATAGTGGACTATGGACACTACAGAAGAGGAAGACAAGTCTGGGAGATTCTGCAGAATATTTTTAGATCTTGTTCAATGTAACTAACGTCACTTCTGCCCACATTTCACCTGCTAGTCAGTGTTCAAACAAAACTGCAAGGAAGGCTAGGAAATATAGTCAGTGGGCTCAGGAAGAAGAGATGGGGTTAAGAATATAAAGTGTTTTCTATGTCATTGTCCTTCAGGCGCACCAGGAAATGTACCTGAATTTATTTTTAACTCACTTCTAAAAAATTAACACTACTTCTATGTATAGATGATAGAACAAGCACCAAACATCCACATTAAAATATGTTTCTATACCCACGGCTACAATAATTTTTCCCTAGAGAGTTTCTGTAAAAAAAATAATAAGAAACAGACAAATGGGACCTCAATGACCCCTCCAAATATAGAATATGCAATTTGTCTAGTAATTTAGGTAATATGCCAACAATATTTATAACTGAAAATAAAACACATCGTTATAAATTACATCATTTTGTTTTATGTATAAACTGAGATACATATATGCCTTAATGTAAATTTTGTATCTTAAGTCACTCTTATAAAGCTTATATATCAGTGACAAAAGCAACTATTAAATAATACCAATAGTATGTTATAATGGTCCCATTTTTCCAAGTGTTTTACTACAGAACAATATTTAACATAAGAATAGAGATTTCAAAACAACTATTTACAGTGTTCTAATAGGGAATTGTGTTTCCTCTGATACCTTAAAGAATCAAAACTCTTGAATCCAAATAATGAATAAAATTATAATAAATCTCCAGAAAACACAAGTTATAACTGGTTTATCGATAATGTGCATTATTCACTACTAAAATTAGTCCTAAAATTTCATGGAATCATTGTGAGCATGGAACTCACTATTGGCTGCAGATAAAATGGTCATCCAATTTTAATTAATTAACTAATTAAATTTCTCTGTGTTTGGTCGTGGAAGTCATAGAAAACCTAAAAACTATTTTAAAAGACAAATTAACAAATATCTCTGTAACTTCAAGATTCAGAGGCAACTCCAGCATTTTTTTTTTTTTTTTTTTGAGACAAGGTCTCACTTTGTCGCCCTGGGTAGAGTATAGTGGCATCTAGCTCACTGCAACCTCAAACTACTGGTATCAAGTAATCATCCTGCCTCAGCCTTCCAATTATCTAGGACTACAGGCACACATCACCACGCCTGCCTAATTTTTTCTAATTTTGTAGAGACAGGAGTTGCGCTTTTGCTCAGGCTGGTCTTGAACTCCTGACCTCAAGTGATCCTCCTGCCTGGGCCTCCCAGAGTGCTAGGATTACAGGCACCTGGCCAGAATTTTTTTTTTTTTCTGATAATTCATTTAAAGTTTACATCTTGACCATAGATATAATTGGTGGCTCCTCATTTTTGGCTTTACATTATGACAAAAAATTTCCTACTTCATTTATATAATTGTGTAAATATTACACCTGTGGCTATATAATAATCACAATATGATTGTACCATAATTTACTTAATCATTCTTCTAATATCAGACATTTAGATATTAGGACTTTTTTATATTTATTAAGAATCTGGACTAATAGTATTCATCATGGTAGTCTAATGAAAGTTCCTATAAGGAAAATTCTGGGTCTAAAATTATAAATATTTCCAAACCTTGGAATAACTATTGCAAATTTTCTTTCTATTCCTGTTTCTCCCTCTTCTCTCTGTAATTCCTACAGCGTTTTGTTGTTGTTGTTGTTGTTGTTGGTCTTGAAAAGTATACAAATCTTAAACCAGTTTAAAATATCTTTTCTGTCCTTTAGTGTTCTAGGGCTCATAAAGTGATATTCTATATTATCTAATTTATGCTTCATAAACATGCCTTGCAAGACTAGGATGATATTATTATCATTTTCACAAGGGAAGGAGAGAGATGTTAAATGTCTTGCTCCTGGTTCTAAAACTAGTAAGTAACACATAATTTAGATCACCATCTCCTGCGTCCACTCGAGGGCTTTGTCTGCTACTATTGGACTACAAGACATAGCAATTCGTGGGAAACCATACTGTTTACCTTCTGTAATAGAACGCAGCAACATCGGCCCTCATTTTCAAAAGGGAGAGCAACAATATGTCAGACATGATTTAAATGTAATAACAATTGCTTGACTTGCAAGGCAGTAAGAACGTGTGGTACCCTTTTATAGTGTCTTTCTGTTTTTAAAAGCCAAACTACATCAACTTTTCCTTAGCACTGTATCTGTGATTCTTGAGGAAAACTTGGAATCAAAACTTTTTTTTTTTTTTTGTAAATTGAGTGCTTGTTTTTTTTTTTCATGTTTTGGGGATTTTCTTTTGAATTATGAAAAGAAAATCCTTGTAACGTATGTATAAACAAAACTTGCTTTTGTCACTGGCACCCTGTAGAAACCAAAGATGAACATTAAATTACTCTGAACACATGGCTACTTGCCAGTAATTATTCAATATGAGGTTTAACCAAGTTTATCTAGAATACGAGAACCATGTATACACAGCTAAAGGGAAAGACACGGTTAAAGTAATTATCTGGCATATTCCCACAGTGTAGACAGTCAGTCTGGCTCGTTTGGAGTAAAGAATAATAACCCACTACATTCCTTTCGCCAAAAGAAGTTATTTGGCAAATCACCTCAATGCGCCTCAACAGATGAACATTAAATCTACAAGATGCCAAAAGAGAATGAAAACATGACTGCCCTGAGTATTGGAGGGCTTGAAGACAGGATCGACTAAGGCGAGCTCTAAAAGACAATGGGCTAGACTCAGGAAAATTGCCTTTAAATTCTGTGATCCTTTCTGGAGCTTAAGAATTAAAATTCTAGAGTCTTTTCATCTTACTTCCTGATTGCTTCATTAATTCTTCTCATGAAGCTTCTGGTCTCTTCTCAGATGTCTTTCTTCTCTGGTACATGAAGATCTGCCTTCTTCATAGACAGGAGTCTCTTACCCCAAGGCCCCAGTGGATGCCTGAAATTGCAGATAGTACCAAACTCTATGTACAGAACTTCCCTGATGTAATGATGGTTTGCCTTATGATTTTTCAACTTTACGATGGTGCAAAAGCAGTAAGTATTCAGTAGAAACCTTTGATTATCCATACAGCCATTCTGTTTTTCTCCTTCATTACAATATTCTATAAATTACATGAACTATTCAGCAGGCTTTGTGTTAGCTGATGTTGCACAACTGTAGGCTAATGTAAGTGTTCTGAGCACCCTGAAGATAGGCTAGGCTGATCTATAATGCTTGGTAGGTTAGGTGTATTAAATGCATTTTTGACTTAATATTTTTAACCTACAGTGGATTTACCTAGATGTAACCTCATCATAAGTCAAGGAGCATCTGTATACTACGTTTTTTTTTTTTTGCTTGTTTGTTTGATCTGGTAGCTGAGACTTATAAAACTCAGCGACTAACTGGAAGGTAGACTATACAGTGTGCATATGCAGGACAAAGGGATGATTCATGTCCTGGGTGTACAGAGTAGCACAGCATGAGAGTTCACCACGCTACGGAGAATGACGTGCCATTTTAAAATTTCAAACTGTTTATTCAATTTTCCGACTGCAGTTGACCACAGGTAACTGAAACCATGGGAAGCAAAACCATGAATAAGAGGCGACTACTGTAATTCAACAGCTATCGTTTATCTGAGGATTCATCCAAAGTAGTATAACACATAATGCCACCTTGACATTTTCTTTTGTGATGGGCATAGGGATAGGAAGAAAAGGAGACTTTGCCGGAGAAGCACCCAGGCTTGTTTGCTGTTAACAAGCATAGTACAGAGCTCAGCATCTTCTGCAGATGATCAACGCCCTTTTTAGCTTGTTTTCCCCTCTGCTCCAATTTCCTTGTGATACTTGTTAAATGAAGCAACAATGACTTACTAACATACAAATTTTTTCTCTATAGACAAGAGTGTTGTTTGTTCTAAATACTAGATTTTTCATTTCTAATACTAAAACAGAAATGATGGTTCTGCTTTTCCTTGCTTTACTGACAGATAATATTTCTGAAAAATTCAATTGAATTTTCTTTTGCTGTTTATTCTGGCATAGCAGATCAATCAAGGGGACAGATTCTAGAGGCAATTTCTCCAGGCTCATATATTAATATCTCCTTCACTGTTTACTAGCTGTATGACTTTACTTATCTGTCCTGACCTCAATTTCCTCATTACAAGAGCAGTAATAACAGTCTGTAACATATAGGAATTCTATTAAGAATGCATAAGATGATGTATACAAAAGCTTAGTATTGAGCCAGATGCATGGATGTGTGGATACATATTCACAATTAGAGGCAGTAACATGTCAAACATGCACAGTCTAGATTCAGATCTATTGTGAAACCTTAGGCAAATTACCACAGAAGTTTACTTGGTCTAATTTTCCTTATTTATAAACTAGAGATGCAGTACTGACTCCATAGGTAGAGGTGTTATGAGGATTAAATGAGTCAATTCATGTAAAGTGGGACTGGAACATTGTGTGGCCCATGGTAAATGCTGAAAAAAAATTAACTACTACAAATATTATTTACCCATGCATGATAAAATAATTTTTCAAGAAAAATGGAAAACATTTCACCCCTTTGAAATGTCATCTTTAAGGAAGATCTTGTGCCTGTCTCCCAATCTCAGTGGGAGGTGAGGAGCCTAATTTGAATAAGCAATTAGCAACAGATGGCCCAGTGAATCCACCCACCTCTCCATCCAGTACTTTCCCACTCGTTTACCCCAGATCTTAACCACCCCCCACTTTTTGTTGCCGCAGAGTTGAGTTCAGCCTTGTACTGAAGTCTCTCTCCTCTTCTGCTGTAACCTGAATAAAACCTGTCTTGCTCATTTTAATAAGTGTTCAGTGCAATTTTACTTTGGTAATTGTTTCTCACGGTGCCATCCCAGTGTTTCTTTTTGCCTTTTTGATCTTCTAATACCTGCATGATCAATTCTTCTTATTTAATCTTCCCTGCTAAAATAACTAATGTTCCTGACTGAGACCTGCTTGATACACTGTTCTGTGCCTTCTCAGCTGTGTCGACAAGAAAAGCACTCAACATTGTTCACTTATTTCTATAATAATAAAGAGTCCTCTCCCCCAAATTAAAACACATAAAACTAAGCTGATAATAAAAAGGCCATAACGTCTAACAAACTTTAAAAATATTAGGATAGGTAGAAAGGTGTATATCATACTGATGTTAAGAATAGAAAACAATAGTTCAGTCTATATCCTTGAGAGACCCTTGATCACTTCAATAACCTTGAGCTCGGGGCTCTAATCATGACACCCAGCTTGCTCTTCCCCTCCTTGCAAGAGGACAGCAGAACACATAAATGTTTTCTGATGCAATACAATTAGGCTCTTGGATGTGTTCTGCTCTTCCCTTTCTGCCTCTGCTGGCACCTGTTTTCACACCTAAATGACTGACCACTGCATTTGACTAAAGAAGAACAGAACCCTTCTGTGGAAGTTGGTGGCCAGCTTTTCAGAATAGAAACCCATACAAATAAACTCTTGTCACCAAGCAGGCAATTCACAGAAATATTTAATATTGTTTGATTTGTTATGTATTCACTGTCATTACTCTACCCTCCAGCCATTTTCTAAAGCAATGATGAACCAACTACTGTGGTTTTAAGCAGAGCGGTAGACAGGAAGTTCTGCTGCTATAAAAAGAAAACAGTAAAGGCTGGGTGTAGTGGCTCATGTCTGTAATTACAGCACTCTGCAAGGCCAAGATGGGAGGATTGCTTGAGGTTAAGAGTTCAAGACCAGCCTGAGCAAGAGCAAGACCCTGTCTCTACAAAATATAGAAAAAAATTGGCCAGGTGTCATGATGTGCACCTGTAGTCCCAGCTACTTGGGAGGCTGAAGCAGGAGGATCCCTTAAGCCCAGGAGTTTGAGGTTGCTGTGAGCTACGATGAGGCCACTGCACTCTAGCCCTAGCGAAAGAGCAAGACTCTGTCTCAAAAAAAAAAAAAAAAAAAAGAAAAAGAAAACAGTATAGACATTACTATTATAATGTTTTTATATTTTGCTTCAGTATAATTTTAGACAAGTTGATAGACGGCAAAATAAAATGTTAAAAATTCTGTAAGTTTTGTGTGTGCGTTGTGTGTAATGTAATTTATATTTCTTCTTAGCTCCTCTAATTCTTTGCTGAGATTTGAAACCTTTCTAACTGACGTCTCAGAATCACCATGGTGCAATTTAAAGGCACCATTTTACAGTTAAGAAAAAGGAAAGAAAGAGGAATTGAAAAGGGGTGTATTTATAACCTTGGTCATAGGTATCCTAGGAGTGTTTCTGTTTTAATAATTAATTAGCTTATCAGTTCAGAAACGTTAAAATGACTTTTGGAATCCCGTGCTCTAAGGCTGTTGGCACCATGCATGTTTCCTGACTGGTTTCCTTAACTTTCCATTTAATTTTTTTCCCCTTGAAACCAAAATCATTTAATGAAATCTGACACTTCAAGGCCACCGACTGATCTGCTGAGCAGAAGGTATGTAAAGGTGACCAATTTCATTAAATTATAGCCCCTGTCCAGGTTGGGAGACATCATTTTAAGGCAGACAAAGTGCAATGCAGTCAGGAATGCTAGAAGACATAACTAATAACAAGGAAAAAAAAGAATAATGTGAAAAAATCTGAAGGGAAAATCAGTTAAACACACAGAAAGCAAAGATCAGGAGGTGGGGGAAGGAAAAGGCCCACATGCAATTTTTTTCCCACTTATTCTATTTCCTTTATGTTCCCTAGTTCAGGGCTGCTGGTAGAAGATTGATACATTTATTAATTCTCCATGCAGAAAGACAAACAGTGGATTTAGTCCAGTGGGATTGAAACGTCTGGCCCCAGGTATCCCTGTGGAATCTTCCAAAGTTGCCTAATGGTCTTTGACCAACACAGACCCATTTAAGGAATACATTATCCATTTTCTAAAATCTCATTCAGACTCATACATAAAAATAAAATCATCCTGTCATAAGGCACTGGTTTTCTCTCTGGTTCTTCTTTTTATTTCTCTTGGTTAATTTAAAATGCAGGGGTAGGAAAAGAAAAGACAAAAAAAAAAAAAACACACAATTTAAAGAATGTTCAAGATAATCTCTGTAATATTATTTTTCCTTTCCAATTGCAAGAACATAGTAAAATACACCATTGAATTCTGTATAAAGTGATATTTATGCCTTCTCTCTTAGAAACTATTTTAGCAAATATTCATAGAGAAATATTTTCACTTATTTTACATGTTTTTTAAGTTTAAGATCTGACAGTGAGGGCGCTGCGGGTTACAGACTTTATTTTATTAGAGTTCGTATTGACATTTTTCAAAAGCAGTGTCAAAATTATGGTTTATCCGTTTAACCTTTTTTTATTTTGCAATGGAGACTTGCAGCAGCCTTTCATTTTTAGAACTCATCTTGGACCTTAGGTGCTCACTGAATCTTGATAAATTTCTACATAGTAGGTGATATATAAATTGAATCTTAGTCATATAGCAGGTATTTTTCTTTTCCATAGTTCCTGGTACAATTCTGACAAAGAGCAGGAACTAAAGGAAGAAAATCAGATGATCAAAAGTTATTCTGATTATAATTTAAGTCTTGAAAATAGGTAAATTTTATTCAATTGTTTGAGACTCTTTTATGGAAATTTCCTTAGCGCAAGATGAGAATAACTGTTACCTCTGTATTAAGTAGCACCTAGAAATTTTACTAGAAATGAAAAATCACCTTTGAGATCAATTTATATATGAACCTTGAAAAATAAACATGATTTAAGTTTCAGTTCTGGATTATTAATTGGGAAGAGTGTAATTTTACTAAAATGTTCAGTTATGTCTGTTTATGTTATTAAGTGAGATGAGATAATGTATATATAATATCCAACTCTTTTTGAAAAGGACAAAATACATCATTTTAAGTAATAAGGTCCATTTTCTTCAACTTTATGTTTGTTTGGGTTGGTTCTTGAAATAGAGCATGAAACCAACCTCTTTATAAGATTTGCAAAAGAAAAAAAAAACAATTAAAAGTGGACCTAATGGACTAAACATAGAATATCTAACAGAAATGTTTAGTTAACTACATTAAATACAAAATTATAAAACTATGACTTTATATATAAATATATTTTACATTTTACATTTTCTAAGATCTATATTTGGGTAAAAAGTTATTAGTTCAAGGCAAATTAAAATGTTTGGTGGAAATGTTATACTTTCCTATATATACACAGCCTATCATGAAGTAAAATATAATTATATTTATGCACATGCATCTATAGTTATATATTTATATACTTATATGTATTAGATATAAAATATGTATTCATACAAAGATTCTGTGTTGCTATCCACCCGAAACTATACCTTGGTGGAAGAGTACTATAGGGATGTGAGCCCTAAGACTTTGAGGATAATTATCAAAAAGAAAAATAAACACAAAATTTTTTAAAAGTTTGAATTTCTACCTCACCCCACATGCCAAGTAGTTAAATGTAAATATAAATCCTTTAATGGAATAAAAGCAAACATAAGTGATGTTTTAAAATAAATTCTAAGTGGAAATTTCTTTTAAAGAAGGTAATTTAACCAAATAAGTTTAAGTTCATTATTCTAACTGAATTAAAACTTAAATTTTTGTATAACAAAAACCAAGCAAGTTAAGACCAAAAGCAGGATGATCCTTGAAAGACAAACTAGGGAAAATATTTTCCACATATATGGGAGTAAATTATTTATGGCTATAATATATAAAAAACAGTCAGAAAGTCCATTCGAAATCCGTCAGCATTCCAACAATAAGATTATACTAAGAAATGGATAGGAAATTTGCAGAAGAAATGTGCCTTGCTAATATATTTATAAAAAATAATCAAACTCATTAATAAAGGACACATATGAAAATAGCAATGAGATATCATTTTTTATTTATCCAATTGGAAAAAATCAAAAAGAGCAATAATATCCAGTTTGGACAAGGTTAAGTAAAACAGTCATTTGCTTTAAACTATTGGTAGAAGTTTTAAGTCTTAAAACTTCTGATGAGCAATTTATATGTATAAAATCATATGATGCACCTACACAGCAATTATTTCTAATTCTAGTATCTTATAGACATATAAGAACAAACAAAACATGCACAGATGTTTGTTTCATCTTTGTTTGTAAAAAAAATGAAAAAATTGCCTAAATAACTCTAAATAATAGTTTACAATGCAGTTATTAAAAAGAATGACCTAGATCCATCTGTGATAAAATAGAAAGCTGAATACTATATGCTATGTTATGTAATATACTATGTTGACAGGCACTATATATACTTTTCAAATGTAGGGCTTTACATATGGATAAGAAAAATTCTTATATGAGCTTATTAATGAGCTTATGAATAGAACTTTGGTATTTTTTAATATTATGTTTCACATTTAAAATAATATTTTATTCTGACATCTTTGATTATCTAAAAAAGAAAAAATAAAATATTTCACATATGAAAATAAATCCTATGTAAAGATTTTCACTTATATTTTCTTTGCAGTATGAATTGGCTGCAGACAGTGGAAAAATTATCTGATCTAACCTCCAACATTTCCAGGGCCTGAGGCAGAAGAGTCTTAAGGTGTTGCTACTCTCAGTTCAAACCTATTCAAAGGGGTGGTGGATTTATGAATAAGTCTACATAAATAACTCACTTTGTTATTTTATTCTTCTTCCATGCATATCTCCAAGTCTGTCTGCTTATAAAATGGTACATAACTATAAATATTTTTAGGCATTCTACTCTCACCCCTACCCGAGAGAGCAAATTTGGTTATGAGGACTTTGATGCTGAGCAGGTGTTCCAATCACATGAGTCACTTAGAATGCTCCCTTTCCCTTTACCCCTGCCAGGGACGCCCAGACATATTCAAAGAGAATGTGCTCTGATAGCTAGAGGATTTTCTCTGCTGCAATTCATAGCATTAAACATATAGAATTCTTCAGAAAAGTAGACGAATTCAGGCAGGAAGATAGTAACATAGTGAAAAACACAATCTTTGAGGTCAGGTAAACATTTGTCCAATCTCAGCTCTGCCACAACAATATATAAACATATGTTATTCTCGCTGATCCTCATTTACTAATTCATAAATATTTAATGCACAAGTTTGTACAGGTACTATAACCTGATGGATGTAGAAGACATAGCACAGCACTTTCCAAGTGATAGGAGTTTAACATTTTGATGCCCAGCTATCCCTTGCCTTCATTTTGCATTAAACAAGTTGAGGCAATTTTTAAGATGTAATATCACAGAGATAATAGCGAGCATATATGGGAAGAGCTGGACAGAATCCCGAATCAGCCACGAAAGCATAACTCAGCTTTTGGAAAAGAGAGCACTACAGATGTGATGGAGGGAAAACAGCACAGATTTTCCAGTCAGGTCAACATGATCCTGCGTGATGGGCAGTGTGGCCGGGACTTCCTTCAGCCTCATCGTCTTCATTTGTAAAAGCACCTGCCTCAAAGGTCAGTGATAAAAGATTGGCAAGATAATGTAGCATTGTTTTTTAAAACATCACAATCTTAGAAATACTAGTTTCTAAATTTATTTTTATGAAGAATGCATTATCAAGGAGCGAAGGTTTGGCATGGTTTGAGTATCTAACAGAGTAAAAGTAGTAAGTTTCTAGGTCAGGTAAGCCCATCTAGAAACTGTCAAAACCTCATCAGGCAAGAAAGGATCAAGAAGGATCACGAACTTACAAAACCAAGAAGAAAATGAATGGGAGCTGTCAATTTGGCAAAGTCCCCATTCTTAACAGAAAGCTTTTGTCTAGAGCTGTTGAGAGAAGTGTAGAACAAGACAGGGTTGTGTGTTATGTGGAGCTCAGTGTCTCAAAGAACTTTGCCGAGGTATGGCAAAATCAGGTTAATTAATCAAACAACCATTTATTGACACCTGCTACGCAAGGTAGGTAGTGCTGACACATTTATGCTCTTGGCCGAGAGAAGGTGTTGCTACTGAATTAAGAATGGAGACTGTATAAACTGCTTTCTTTTTATCTAATTCTTAAGTGATAGTTTTTTATTCAGCATTTATTTTCTCCAAATTCTTAGGGAAGCACCAAGGCTACCTCCCTCTGACATCTCCCTCAGGCCTCAGACTACTTTCCCAAAGGTTAGACTACCACCCACCCAAAATATCAAATTCATCTCCCCTTCACCATGCACGGCAAACCAGCACTGTTTATTTGTACTTCAGAATTCGTATATCCAAAACTATTACGATAATCTGAAAAAAAGTATGCGCATTATACACACACACACACACACACACACACACACATTTCTTTCCTGCCAGTTTGTCACCTTGCTTTGGGTATATAGGCTCATTTTAGTGAATGTAATGAGTGTTTATTAAGGACTATCGTATTCAAGGGCCCCTCTCATCCTCTGGAATGCAACAGTTTGAGAATTCTTTTTCAATATAAGGCCCCTTTCTCTGCTAAGTTTAAAATAGAAGTTTAACCCACACCTTGTTCCTTGGTCTTGGAAACCACTTGACAATTTCTGAATCAGGACACATAGATGGTTTTCCAGGTCCATCATCATCATCATCACTCAACTATGTGTTCACTCTTCTAATGCCACACTGGTCCCCTGCTGATACCTGGACTCTAATTTTTCCACAGGCTATTCTATTCCTATTTCAGAGGCTATTCTTTCTAGTCTTCCCGTAGGCTATTTCCTCTGCCCAGAGAGCTTCTTTCCCAGGTGATGCAGGCCTTCTCTCATATTCTCCAAGTCCATGTGTTAAAGTCACTTTCCAAGTAAGACCTTCATTATTACCTTAGTTAAAGTAGAAAACTGTTTTCCCTTAAAATTTCTCTCTTGTTTTTCTCTACATCAATTATCATGTTGTAACCTGCTCCATAATTTGGTCACTTTAGTTATTTTCTACACTACTGGAAAGCAAGCTGCATAAAGGCAAGGGCTTTTGTGTTTATTATACAGTGATGTGCTTCAGTGCTTAGAGGTGTGCCTGACACAGTGGCAGTTCAGTATTTGTCTGATAATGAATAAGTTATCAACTCCATCTCAGAAATGGTCTTACAGCCCTAACACGAGTTGAAATAATTTTCTTGAGTTTTGATAATAAAAATCAAAAATATTGAAAGTCTCCACTCTGAAGACATTTTTTTTTTGCTGTTGGTATCAGGTCTAAACCTATACTTTAAAAGAATAAATAAATGCTGGAGATGATATTTTCTGAAATTGATCATCAATACATAGAAGGAAAGGTACAATGCACCTATAGAGTTATCTAAATAGTAGAAAAAAAATTACTGGAGGAGTATGATCTTGACATTCTCAAACATGAATATCTAGTAAAGGAATAAAAATAACATTATAAAAAGTTGAAAATCATGGCCATTTTTAATTTCCAAAAGTCCTGAGAAGCATAAGGCAAGGAGGATACCATCGTCTCAAACACTCGCCCTGTGAGCCATCTCAAGTGTGCTAATATAAGTTTCCATGTTTTAGGACTTGGCAGGGAAATCCTTATAAAAATAAAAGTGATCCACTGTAAGTTTACTGCAACTGGAACTGCTATAAGTTATGTTCTTGTCTCTAGGCCAGATCAGGGTGGCAAAGAAAATATTTGGAACTAGTCCTGGCACACAACTTTTTAAAATTCACTGGGAAAAGAGTCATTTTAGGTTAACCCGAATCTGAAGGCTCATTTTATTAGAGACATAAGCATTCATTTTTGCCGCCCTACATTTGGTCTTCAAGCCAAATGTAGATGTAACTGTGGTCCTAGACTCAGAGTAGCGGAATATGCTTAAGCACCATGCCTAGAATAATGCTCACCTTTTGCTGCTCTAAACCCTTGGATTTAAATCTATATGTGTGTGTATACAGAAAGATCACTTGGTACAGTGCTTTTCAATTTTCCTATCAAAGGGTTCCAACTCACCATACCTTAAAAATGTGAACTTGTGTATAAACATTTGTGTATATGCATCTTCCTAGAGTAGACATTTGTTCTTTCACTCTTTCCAAATCGGGGATGTCAGGGTTTGAGGGCAGGGCAGAGTCAACGATGGCTGAATCTTCTTGGCTACTAGAAGTGGGGGTGGGCAAATGGCCTTTAGCCTAGTCAGTTAAATGTCCCTACAGAAGGCTTTGCACATTTGGTCACTTTCTCAAGGAGCAGTTTGAGGCAGAGCTTATTCCTAGTGGCTACAGTGTAATAAGACCCCACAGCTGGTGATTGTATCGGGAGCAGCGGTACCAACCAAGCTGGCAAATTCCACCGGATAATGATCTGGAGAAGGCATCCAAATCATCTCGTTGCTTGTCACAATATTAGTTGCACAGGCATCCCTCGGAGATACTGTGGGTTCGGTCTCAGAGCACCACAACAAAGCAACTGTCACAATACAGTAACCACAGATTTCTTGGTTTCCCAGTGCATACAAAAGTTATGTTTACACTATACTGTCATCTATTAAGAGTGAAATAGCATTGTATCTAAAATACCACAATGTATATACCTTAATTAAAAAATACTTTATGCTAAAAATGCTAACAATCATCAAAACCATCAGTGAGTCATAATTTTTTTGCTGATGGAGGATCTTGCCTCAATGTTGATGGTTCCTCACTGATCAGGTGATGGTTGCTGAAGGTTGGAGGCGGCTGTGGCAATTTCTTAAAATGACAACAGTGATGTTTGCTGCATAGATTGAATCTTCTATTCATGAAAGATTTCTCTGCAGCATGTGATACTGTTTGCTAGCATCTTACTCACGGTAGAACTTTTGAAATTGAAGTCAATCTTCTCAAACCCCGACACTGCCATATCAACTAGTTCTTGTAATATTCTAAGTCCTTTGTTGTCATATCAATAATGTTCACATGATCTTCACCAGGAATATATTCCATCTCAAGAAACTACTTTCTCTGCTCACCCATAAACAATTCCTCATCCATTCAAGTTTTATAATGAGATTGCAGTAATAAAATCACAACTCCAGAATCCACTTCTAATTCTAGTTCCCTTGCTATTTCTATCGCACCTGCAGTTACTTCCTCCACTGAAGTCTTGGAGTCTTGACTCAAAGTCATCCATAATGGTTGGAATCAACTTACTCAAATTTCCTGTTAATGTTGGTTTTTGACCTCCTTCCATGAATCATGAATGTTCTTAATGGCACCTAAAATGGTGACTCCTTTCTAGAAGGTTTTCAGTTTACTTTGCCCAGATCCATTAGAAGAATATCTATGGCAGCTATAGACACATAAAATGTATTTCTCAAATATTAAGACTTGAAAGTAAAAATTTCTCCTTGATCTCTGGGCTGCAGAATGGATTTGTGTTAGCAGGCATTAAAAGAACATTCACTTCCTTGCACATCTTCATCAGAGCTCTTGGGTCACCAGGTACATTGTCAATGAACAGTAATATTTTGAAAGAAATTTTTTTTCTCATCAATAGGTCTCAACAATGGCCTTAAAACATTCAGTAAACCAGATGCAGATAGACATGCTATCATCCAGGCTTTGTTGTTCCATTGAGTACAGAGTCAATTTAGCATTTTTTTAGCAGGATTTTTTTTTTTTTTTTAGAGAGACAAAAGTTGGTTATTTTTTTTTATTTCAGCATATTATGGGGGTACAAATGTTTAGGTTATGTATATTGCCCTTGCTCCACCTGAGTCAGAGCTTCAAGTGTGTCCATCCCCCAGACAGTGTGCACCACACCCATTACATGTGTATATACCGATCCCCTACGCCCCTCATCTGCCTGACACCCGATGAATGTTATTACTATATACGCACTTAAGTGTTGATCAGTTAATACCAATTTGATGGTGAGTACATGTGTGCTTGTTTTTCCATTCTTGTGATACTTCATTTAGTAGAGTGGGCTCCAGCTCTATCCAGGATAATACAAGAGGTGCTAGATTACCATTGTTTTTTGTGGCTGAGTAGAACTCCACAGTCTACATACACCACATTTTATTCATCCACCCATATATTGATGGGCACTTGGGTTGTTTCCACATCTTTGCAACTGTGAATTGTGCTGCTATAAACAGTCTAGCGCAGCTGTCTTTTTTATATAATGTCTTTTGTTCCTTTGGGTAGATGCCCAGTAATGGAATTGCCGGATCAACTGGTAGTTCTACTTGTAGCTCTTTGAGATATTTCCATGTTACTTTCCACAGAGGTTGTACTAGTTTGCAGTCCCACCAGCAGTGTATGAGTGTTGCTATCTCTATGCATCCACGCCAACATTCATTGTTTTGAGACTTTTTGATAAAGGCCACTCTCACTGGGGATAAGTGATATCTCATTGTGGTTTTGATTTGCATTTCTGTAATGATTAAAGATGTTGAGCATTTTTTCATATGTTTGTTGGCCATTAGTCCTTCTTCTTTTGAAAAGTTTCTGTTCACGTCCTTTGCCCACTTTTTGATAGGGTTGGTTGGTTTTTACTTGGTGATTTTCCTGAGTTCCATCTAGATTTTAGTTACCAGTCCTTTATCAGATGTGTAGCATGCAAATATTTTCTCCCATTCTGTAGGTTGTCTGTTTGCTTTCATGATAGTTTCCTTGGCTGTGCAGAACCTTTTTAATTTGAAAAAGCAGTCAAAAACATACACCGAGGAAAAGAATTCTTACTCAATAAATGGTGCTGGGAAAATTTGATAGCCACATGTAGAAGACTGAAACAGGATCTGCACCTTTCATCTCTCACAAAAATCAACTCAAGTTGGGTAACAGACTTAAACCAAAGGCATGAAATTATAAGAATTTTAGAAGAAAATGTTGGAAAAACTCTTAAAGATATTGGCCTAGGGAAAGAATTTATGAAGACCCCAAAGGCAATCACAGCAACAACAAAAATAAATAAATGGGACCCAATCAAAATTTTTTTGAATTCTGAGGGAATTCTTTTCATTTTAAAGATCATATTAGATTGGATTTATTCATACTTCCATCTGAAAATCACTTTTTTTAGATTTATGAGACTTTATTTTTAAATTATTATGTGTATATAATAGTTTACCTTTATAGGGTATATATGATATTTTGATACAGTCATAGAACGTGAATCAAATCAGAGTAATTGGGGTATCCATCACCTCAAGCATTTAACATTTCTTTGTGTTAGGAACATTCCAATTACACTCATTTAGGTAAAGTATACCATAACTTATTGTTGATTATAGTCACTTTGTTAAGTATCAAATGTTATTCATTTTATCTAACAATCTAACTGTATTTTTGTACTATTAACCATTCCTACTTCACTCTCCACTCTTAGATTTGCCCTTTTGAGGCTATTTTCTAGATCTAGTAGGCATGCTTCATTCTTATTTATTCTTTTTTCTCTTCTGACTGGGTATTTTCAAATGGCCTCTCTTCAAGCTCACCAATTCTTTCTTCTGTGGGGTTAATTCTGCTGTTGAGAGATTCTGGTGCATTTCTCAGTTTGTCCATTGAATTCTTAAGCTCTAGAATTACTGCTTGATTTTGTTTTGTATGATTTCAATCTCATTGTTAAATTAATCTGAGAGGCTTCTGAATTCCTTCTCTGTGTTGTGATAAAGTTTATTGAGCTTCTCCAGGACAGCTATTTTGAATTCTTTGTCTGAAAGGTCATCTATCTCCATTACTCTAGTATCGTGTGTACAGTTAACTATGAATATCTGTATCTTTTCTCAAAAATATTATAATTAAAAGAGATTGGTCATGTATGGAAATGATTATAACATTTCAAAAATGTTGGGGATTGTATCTTACAAGTCTGAAGTCTTTACTGACCAGAGATTCTTGACTGAAATGCAGACTTGCAAGGTGATCATTCATTTTGCACTCTCCACAAACTTGAGTTCATTGTTATATCATCATGAATATTTGGACTCCAAGTGCATATCCTCCAGATGGGCTGATCTTATAACACAAAGTCCCAGAATTGAGGTTACAACATTAACCTCCTTGACTACATTTTTTATCCAAATCTGCCCAAGTTATTTATTTACTTCATTGAATGCTACTAATCTATTTACTGTCTGACTCTATATGAATTATTTTCACAATGTTCTTGGCCTTTGGCCCCCATTTCTTGCTAATATTTGAAATGTGATTCAGTTAGATTCCCCCTATATTGCTTATATTTGTCTGGTTTTGTGAGTCTTACTAATGACATTTGTTTAAGAGAATCCTGAATTACCACCATGTTTTATTTCTCCTAAAAATATAATCAGAATGAACTTCTTTCAAAATGGGATTTACAGAAAACTATCCCCAGGAGATGCGCTATAAATGAATGATTAGCAAGTGAGCCCCACAGCAACACAATCCAGTGTACAGCATTTAGCTATTTGGAATCCTTTTAACTTAAATTACCTGCATGGAAAGCAATGTTTTACCCAGCTCCCAAACCACTAAACCACAGGTGTTTAAGTACGCATTGAACTTCTATTATTTTTCTATTCACATAAATTCTTTGAGGTACTAGGGAAATACTAGGCAAAACATATACCGCATCACCAGTATTTAGGTGGGAGATTTTAGAATTGGCAGTTCTTCTCACTTCTTTTCTCCTTTGCAAGGTAAACAGACATAGATCACTTTAATGTTTTTCTGAGATTTTATATGCTACATGTTCTTCATCTCAGAAACCTTGAACCATTCATTCATGCTAAGGATATCTGCATCTTTGTCTGTTCTGCCCACATATGTGCCCATCTGAAATATTCTAACGACACAATAGTGTAGGAAGAACGTTTGCATCATTGTTCTGTTTCTCCATCATCCCTGGCACTATTATAGAAGTTTGTGGAAAGGGTTTCTTATGTGACTATTCTCTCCTTTAGACCTGGGCAACAGTAGTGTTGAGTTCAAGTTGACAATCAAGCTCATGGAACACATTTTACCCAGTGCCAAGTTTACTTAGCATTGAGAAAGAATAAAGACAGGCAACAATGAAACATGTATGGTGACATGACAAGACAGTAGATGTGCAACCTCCAGGCACAATTCCCATTGTCACAGTTGCCCTACACTGAGGACACGTATGATTGAAGAGACTATTCGGGGAGGGACCAATCACCTTCGTTCAGGGAAGCCGTGAGCTCTAGGTCCCTTCAACTATCATACCTTTTGTGTCATGTGGTTCCCTCAAGCTCAGGAGTACCTTATTCCAATTCTTGGGTGCACCTGCATCTCATCAATATCTCCTACTTGTTCCTCAATAAACAACCCTGACAACGAAGTAGAGGAGCCTGGTCTGGAACACAGTAATCCCAGCTCCTTAATCTTGGAAACTTGAGTCAATGTGGCAAGGAGAATTTCATCAAGGGTCAAATTCTCAGACATCTAACTAGGAATCCTTTCTTTCAGAAACAATCTTTAAGGGACTTCATCCCAATCTTCAAAAATTGATACAGTTTGTAGATTAATCTTATTTCCATTCTAACTCTGTTAGTATTTCCCTTTAATCTCCTTAAGTACCATTGGTTTGTTCAATGGTTCTATTTGCCTTTTTATTTTTAATCTCTTCAGTTTCCTCCTTTTCAGTCCCTTCTTATTAGAACCCATAAGCAAATGAGTTTTCACAAAGGAGCCTCACGAGGAAGTTTATCAGTCATCTGTTTTCACTCCTGCTAAATTTCCATCTCATATAGAGACTTGGGCTATTTCTTGAAGCATTTTGTCTCTTTGCTTCCATTTCCAAAGAGGCACACAGGTCTGCATGTACTATCTCATTCCCATACTAGCCCAGGGAGTGGTAAGCTGCTCTACCTGAAATTTCCCAACAGCTTCACTAGCCAGGTTTCTTCACAGTTGATTTACCACTCCATGTCTTCAGTCAAACATAAATGTGACGTTGACCACTAGTGACTACTCATCCAAATGTGGTGACGTTCCTGGCATACAGCCCTGGGAATACCTCATGCTCATCTGATTGTCCTAGTTTTTTTGGCAACCCGTGCCCATAAATAAAGTCCTGTTCAAATTAGGCCATGCAACTCATTCATACTCGCAGGGGTGTTTCTTTCACACTTGAGGTGGGTCAGCATAACCCTACTGCTGCTTCCTGCAGGCTGTAGCCCTAGGATGAATGATGTTTATCCTGCTTAGGGGAAGGATGGATATTTCCAACACAAGGTGAAGCTTAAAGCAGAAATTTATGGGCATAGGACAAACAGGGTAAATGATGTCCTCTAGACTTCCATCATTCTATGAGAAGTTTGCTTAGGCTTAATATGTCTAAATTCACCAAGGGTTGCTGATATGTAAATGTGGTCACTAAATTCCTGCCTCCTTGCATATGTTTAGAGGATTTGGAAAGGAACAAACATTATCTAAACTATTTGGAAGAGCTCAAGTTTGCATTTTCAGGTGTGCTAGCATGAGAAACATGATGTCCTCAGATGCCAATTTTGGGGGATTGCATATTAGAGGCCTCATAGTTCTCCCTGGTGAGTTAGCACATTGCTGGGCTATGTACAGGACAGCCATCTAGCTCGCCTAAGAGAACAACTAGGTTGTTTTTCCTCAATAATACCCCAAAGTGCCTGTTGTAGAAAACGTGCAGCCCACTTCAGGCACCTCATCATCATCATAAATACCCACCAAACCTTGTCCCTGGCAAATGCTGCCCACTATATATCCTGGCAGCCAAACCAAATATACTTTAATTTGTATGTTCTGTGAGCAAGGGAAGAAGCCCTCAATTGCTACACAGAAACTTTATTACTTGTTGTACAACTTAGTACATTGAAGGTTGTATTTTCAGGATAATGGGACTGGTGGCAAATTATTTTGCATATAATGAGAATTTGGGCTTCCATTAACTTGTATCTCCTATAAGATTTGAAATATAGTTGTAACAACAGCCATCCAGAATTGCTATTTGTCAGTTAAAAATCAAATATCTCCATACCAATTAGTCATTAATATTCCATGCAACACTGGAGCAGACTTTGGTATTATTTCCCTACTTTTCTTTCCCACTCATCTATTCCATAAATTAGGTTTTATATGCATTAAAATATTCTATGGAATAAGTTTGATAGGAGGCTTTGTGTTTAGTCTAATTTATTTTCTATGTAGTCTATTTTAAAGTTTACCAGTTGCTTCTACATACACTATAGGTTTGTATCTTCCCAACCATCCTAAGAGTCAATGTAAGGCAAACATTGCCTCCACTTTACAAGTGAGAAAACTAACATTCTGAAGTGACAGACCCGAGAGCTAGAATTCAATGGTTAAAAGGGACAAAACCAAAATAGAGCCCCAGATCTTCCCACTCTGTGCCTAGTGGAGCTTTCAGACATTGCACTGCTTCCTAACGAACGGCAAATTATGAAAGACAGATGACCATAATTTCAAAACATTGAAAAAAGAAACACCAGTGATTAAAAGAATCCCAGCAAATATGCGTGAATGGCAAAGAAACCCAGACCCGATCCCAGAAACAGGAAAAAGAAAGGAAATTCTGCAGCCCAGAAAGGTTTACTCTATGCTGCACTTTAGTGTTGCCATTGTTTAATTTTTTTAGTCAAAGCCATTCATCTTCCACAGGATCAAATAAGCTGGGTGGTAAAACAACAGATGGGGGCACGGGAACAACGTGGCGAGGTAAAAGGTTGGTGGGGGGACTTTGATAATCCAGGCTTGTGAGATTTGTTGCTTCAATCTCACCACAATGATCGAGGGAAAATATTGTTTTTTCATACGAAGTGAAAAAGAGAAACGTAGGCTTCCCCTTGGCAGCACCATGCACTAGGGATTCCACATAAGAAAACCAATCCTCCTTCACTCGAAGACCCATATCAGTTTCAAAGCTCGATATTTTTCTTCTCCTCCCAGGGTAACAGTGTGGATGTGGTAAATTATCAATATCTGCTTCCAGAAGCATAAATTCATAGGCACTCCTAGAACAGCAGTTTGTAAGGGGAGTAATACATTTAATTTATTTTACTTTATCCCCCATACACATGAATGTTTCTGCATATTATTAAAATCACTGCAAAACTGTTTTCTAACTAATGCGAATTTCCTACATCAAGACTAAACATGACATTCATTACTTTTATGCGTATGATAACCTTTTGATTGCCTAATATATCAGAAATGAGACAGAGTTTTCAAATAAGGTAAATCATTCCATTAGCTGTACCTCAACTCCCCTAGCTGTTATAAAATGGTATTCTTTGGGGGGTGGGTGCATATTAACTTTCCCAGATCTGCTTAGGTCAATGACTTGCTCTCCCGCACCAATTCATACATTCAGACACAATTTGAAGAAGTTGGAGAAGAAAAGAAAATATGAAATTTAATTTTGTGCCAGTGCCAGAGCATAATTTACATGGAAAAGACTATATTTAAACCAGAAGGAACAAAGATATTACTAACTGCCAAGATATAATGGCCTCCCTATTATGAAAGGGAAAATCTTATATATGATGCAGGATTTCATAATGCAGGGCATCTTGAGAGTACTGGCAACATCTGACAATCTCTGAGAAACTTTTCAAAAAAAAGTTGGCAAACTACACAGCAATAAATGCTAGTTTTTAAATGGGAAAGGTGTTTGTGTAGAGAGTAATAAGTGTCAATAAAAAGATGAATTTATAACTGAATTTTATGTGCATCATCATTCTTTGCATCCCTAAATAATTATGGAAATTCTGGTAATGACTATTTAGAAACAGAAAAAAGCTGTATTAGGTTGGAATAGAAAGTAATTTATCGCAAGTCTCCACCCAACTAAAATATTCAAGTGTCTGAAACCATAACCATGCTCAGTTTTGCTTATTGGTGATGTTGTTTATCCCAATCAGAAAGATTGAAATGAGTGAAATTTCTCAAATTTAGGATTCACTGGTTAAATCATTTATGCAAGGTTTTTCTCAGCAAATGAGATAAAATCCTCTCAGCCACTGATGTTTAATCTTCACTACTCGTTCCAATCCTGACACTGCCATTGACGTCAGAAGAAATCCTTGATATGAAATAAAAATACATATATAAAAAAGAGTAAGTATGAAAGGACTCTGTATGTTCATGTTTAGAGTAGGTTACAGATGTATGCAGAGGGCACTTTGCAAATTGGTCTACTTAAACGAAATGTGTGCTTTTGCTTGTACAAATATAGTTTACTTATAAGATGAATTAAGTATGATTAAGGGAAAAAAATCTTTCAGTAGCTGTAAGTACCTCGAATTTTCCTTATTTTTTTTCCACACTATCGTCTCTAACCATGAAAACATTTTCTCTCATGAAAGTTACATTCAAATATTTGTTTTAAAGTGCCCAAGGGCTTCCACCTAATGATACAATAAAGTATTTATACTGACAAGTCTATAATTAAAAGAGATGCTAGAATATGTCTCAGGAATTGACACATTATTTTTAGAGTCTCTACCCTGAAGAAGACTTAAAATTATAAATGATTTCCTTCTGTTAGGATCAGAGAGAATTATACATTTTTGAGAAAAAATATACTTCTATAAAGTTACTTAACTAAAGGAATGACATGGGGGTAGATGCAAAATTTAAAAGTGGTGGTAACTTTGTACTGCTAAAAATAAAAATTTGCATTTACTGTCAAATATTTAGAGATATCTCCTAATGTCAAATATGTTTCAACTTTTTAATAGCTGTTTAAGATTTTTCTATAATCTTAATGAACCTAAGGTTTTAGATCTCTTGTCATTCTAAGTTAAGCCTACTTTACTACCTATGTGTTTTTGGAAAATACTCAACCTTTCTTATCCATACCCCTAACTATAAAAAATGAAAATATCACTACATACCTCACAGGGTAATTGTGATGATTAAAGGTGTATTGCATACAACAAGGTAAATGTATTAACATATAGCATGTATGCATTAACTGTGTCTAGTCATATTTCTGGACCAGGGCATATAGTGTATGTCTACATCTCTCTGATAAATAATCTGAAAGTGTCCGTGTACCTTTCTGGCAACATATTTCAAGTATCATTTTGTCTTTATAATCTGTATGTTTCCAGGAAAAGCTAATTTTTTAAAAAATAAAATGCTGAGAGAATTGTCTCCATTTCCTATTGGTAAAATATACTTGGTTTAAGCAAAAGCAAGTGTTCATAAACTAGAGTAAGGCTAACAAGAAGTATTGGTAGCTAACCCGTTTCACATGTGGCAACCACAATTACATTTCATTCCGGAGCTTGTTTGCTTTTTTTGCCTGCCCCAAATGGATTCCACAGTAGCTGGGAACTTGCAAAATTATTGCCAGTTATAACTAAAGGAAAAAAATATATTGAGTTTAACTTCATTACAGCCACAGCACTTGTATCAACAGGGCCTGGCATAAAACGGGAGAGTTGCCGAAATCCATCAAGTGATGTGACTATTTAGAATAGGCGGCGGGGACTGTTACTGCTCTCGATTCCAGATCGTCTACTGATTCTGCTCCTGTGGCTGTCAAGTTGGAGACCGAGAGCTAAGCAGGCGTGCAGCATGAAGGAGACGGATCTATCACACCTAGGTTGGAGCAGGCCAGTCTGGAGAAGTCAGGCACAGCGGGAAGGAATAGTAAGTTATGTAAGTCTAGGGAGACTGGCAGGATCTAGAGTAAAACAGATTAACAAGGACATACTAGTGATCCAAACTGCACATGGATTCTAGTTCAGAACCTTTGATTTATTCATGTGTTTACTTTATTCCTTAAGCATTTATTGAGTGCTTAATGTACATAAAGTACTAAGCTTAGTATGGACAT
>CAUYRT010018904.1:0-17930 GCA_963574885.1 Lepilemur ruficaudatus
GGGTCTCACTCTTGCTCAGGCTGGTTTCGAACTCCTGACCTTGAGCAATCCGCCCGCCTCGGCCTCCCAGAGTGCTAGGATTACAGGCGTGAGCCACCACGCCCGGCATGTTGCTCCTTTAAAACAAAGAATATTACAGAGTAATATTAGTGAATATATACTACCTTTCTCCCAGAACACTACTCGGTGTCGATACAAGGTATTGGAACTGGGTATGAATCCCAGCTTTGCTATTTGGTGGCTGTGCTACTTTGGGTTGCTTTATCTGTGCCTCTGTTTTCTCTTCTATAAAATAACGACACCATCTTGCACCTCGCTGGGTTGTTTTGACAATTAGAGGAGAAAATATATACAAAGCTCAACAAATAAATACTTCCATGGTCCCTTCCACTTTCCCATCTACTTTTTCCAATCCTTAAACCTATTTAGAACATGGTCATTAGCCACACACCAACTGTTTCTTACATTTTTAGAAATAAAGACATGCTAGCAAGTTTCCTAAAGGATAGAGGAAATGTTGGCCTTTAATTTTAAGTGTTGAAGCAATAACAAGGGAGGGGACCTCCTTCACTTCAATCTCTACAGCTCAGAAAGTAGAAAAACTGGGGCTTTTATAATAACAGTGACAAAAAAAACTTGACTAAGTTCATCACACTGAGCCTTAATTTTTTTATTTTTTTATTTTTTTTGAGACAGAGTCTGGCTCTGTTGCCCAGCCTAGAGTGCCATGGCGTCAGCCTAGCTCACGGCAACCTCAAACTCCTGGGCTCAAGCAATCCTCCTGCCTCAGCCTCCCGAGTATCTGGGACTACAGGCATGCGCCATCATGCCCAGTTCCTTTTTTCTATATATATTTTTAGTTGTCCAGATAATTTCTATTTTTAATAGTGACGGGGTATCACTCTTGCTCAGGCTGGTCTTGAACTCCTGACTTTGAGTGATCCTCCTGCCTCAGTTTCAAAACTTATTTTCTGAGGTATAAAAATCCCATGGCTACTAGTTCACTTCAAAACTGAAAAAGTAAAATTAACACACATTACTTTTTTTTAAAAAAGCTTACAAAATCAGCTACCTTGCTTGAGAGGCTTATCTAAAATACGGGTAAGCCAAATGATAAAATAAGGGGGTATCTGCAGCCTCAACTTCATGGTTTTTGTTTTTTGTTTAGTTGCTGCAAGGGAAAAGGTTCAACTATTACATAGACCTTACGTAGGCATTTCTTTAACAGAACATTTTATGAAAGCTTATTGTTTGTTATCAACTGCCAAATCCAACAGAGAAAAGATATTTTAAGACATCCACCTGAATATGCTTTGGCAAACCAGCAAAAACAGTCCTGTGCTAAAATGACAAAAGCTTCCAAAGAAGAGTTAAACGTCATCAACTATCTTAAACATTCAAATTATTCATTTCAGGATGACTTTCGTGGCTATACATGGAATTCTGACTCCCCCACTCCCACTGATTTCCCAGATGACCTTGCTCAAGTCCCTTTGCTGTCTTTATCTCAAAACGATTTTGTCTAAAATCTCGTTTCTTCTCAGACAGCTCATACTTGTTAACGATGGTAGCCTTCAGTCTTTAAAGTAAAACACTATCATTATAACTACTTACCATACTCCTTTTAAAATTCTGAAAAGTGAATAAAACTCTGGCCATAACAATACTAAAGAGAAGTCTTGGCCAGGCGAGGTGGCTCACGCCTGTAATCCTGGCACTCTGGGAGGCCGAGGTGGGAGGATTGCTTGAGCTCAGGAGTTCAAGACTAGCCTGAGCAAGAGTGGAACCCTGTCTCTACTAAAAATAGGAAGAAATTAGCTGGGCAACTAAAAATAGAAAAAAATTAGCCAGGCCTGGTGGCACGCACCTGTAGTCCCAGCTACTCAAGAGGCTGAGGCAGAAGGATTGCTTGAGCCCAGGAGTTTGAGGTTGCTATGAGCTAGGCTGATGCCATGGCACTGTAGCCCAGGCGGTAGAACGAGACTGTGTCTCAAAAAACAAAAAAAAGAGAGAAGCCTTTCATTTGCTGGTGCAAAATAATGTCCTTAGATCATATGATTCCATATAGGATATTATTCAGCCATTAAAAATTATGTTGGGCCGGGCACGGTGGCTCACGCCTGCAATCCTAGCACTCTGGGAGGCCGAGGCGGGCGGATTGCTCAAGGTCAGGAGTTCAAATCCAGCCTGAGCAAGAGTAAGACCCCGTCTCTACTATAAAGTAGAAAGAAATTAATTGGCCAACTAAAAACATATGTAAAAAATTAGCCGGGCATGGTTGCGCATGCCTGTAGTCCCAGCTACTCGAGAGGCTGAGGCAGAAGGATCTCTTGAGCCCAGGAGTTTGAAGTTGCTGTGAGCTAGGCTGATGCCACGGCACTCACTCTAGCCCGGGCAACAGAGTGAGACTCTGTCTCAAAAAAAAAGAAAAAAAATTATGTTGTAGGACAATACTTAATGCTACTGAAAGATGTTCAGGATCCATTAAGTAAAAAAACTAAATGATATAACTGAGCACAACATATTTCCACCCACGTGAGAATATTCATAGAAAACAAACAGGAAGCCTTTAGAAAAAAATGTTAACCGTTAGTTTCATCTCTGGGTTACAAAATTATAGGTGATTTTTAATTTTTATTTTTTTGTTTTTACTATCAAAACACATGTCCACTGCACAAAATTAACTTTTATTTTAAAATTGTTTTTAATTCTATGCAGGAAATAGAGAGAGAAAGGAAAAAAAAGAACCACCAACCAACATCACAGGCAAGCCTGTTATAAAACTGCCCTGTAAATAGCTTAGCATCTTTTTACAGTGTTTTCCAAATTAAAAAACATTCAGCCTTGGATTTGAATGAATCCCTAAAACTTCCCTATCATGGGATTCCTAATTCCTGAAATTTACTTTTTTGTGCTTTAGCTCCACTGCTAAATCTACTTTATATCGATTCTCCTAAATACATCTCATTAAGGGATCTGACCAAAAAGTGATGTGACTACCTTCATCCCTTTATCATTCTACCAAGTCTCATTTTACAAAATAATAAAATGAGAGGACCAAGACTTCACGGAATATTTTGCTAACTTGAAGATACTCAATACATATTTCCCACCCCATCCTACCCCTCCCCCACCCCCAAATTTTAAATCATTTTCTATGATCTGGTAATAAAATAAGACATTTTCCACACTTGTCAATGAAGATAAACTGGCAATATAGTTGCAAAGAATAACAGACTTCATAACACAGCCCTTATGGGAAGGAACCAAATCTGGCATAACCCACCTGCCCTGTGACATGAGTATGAAACAGAATAAAATACTTCAAGCCTCTCCACCTTAACCCTTCTATTAATCAACGAAGAGATACTTGGCAAAAACCTCTGACCGCTAGATAACACCCCCATAATTATGGATAAACTGACAATATTTCCAAGAATCCTTGACAGAAGCTTTAAGAGAACTTTCTGGGATGCTATTTTTATAATCCACAGAACTATTTATCTTTTGAAAGTCAGCCAAGGAAATAAACATTTATTAATTATATCAAGTTATTTAAGTACTATAAGACCATCTGAATCAGACAGAGTCTAGAAAACCTCTCAACTTACCCCCGTTCCCTATATCCTCAGTGTAAGGAAAGAAGCTTTGAAATTTCTACTTTTTCCAGTTGACAGACAGAATGGATTAAAAAAAAATGTTAAAGTACCACACATATTCATGTTCTCGTTTTCCTTACTAATTCAAGAGTGCCCTGCTGCTATTCAGAAACACTCCAAAGAGAGGCACTTACTTCCTGATTACACATTCAAATAAATGCATAACATGCATTTCAACTTGGAATCACTTTCTTAAGAAATTATCTAGTAGAAGCCACGTTACTGCAATATCATGGTTGAAATCATGCCAAAGCCAAAATTTTAATACCTAAAATAACTTCCTCGGCTATACTGTACAGACATATAGAGGCAGTAATATTACCCGCTGTAACTTAGAAGTATTATTATCCTGGTTATTTATTTTTGTGAGCCTAATAAGATAGACTTCAAAAAAAAAAAGAGGAGCAATTTCAAAATGTCAGGAAACATTAGAATTTAATAACTTCACTCTTCTTTCCTCACTTCTAAGCTGGCTACACCAGAACCACGTCTCTGCAAAGCAGCATATGCTCACACAAGGGTAGTGATGCAGAAGCAGACAGCATCCTTGACACATCCTAAGTCAAAGAAAATATAGCCTCCACCCTAAAGACTTATGCTTCAAGTAAGACAGACAACTTTAAAGCATAAAACTCCCAGATGACAACCAGTTAATGATTTTTCAGAATTTATATTTTGCTTTTCCTGCTCAAGTTAAAGGAAGAGAAAGAGAAAATGGATTAAATGATGAGACTGGAGGAATGGGGTCAATAACAAATAATTTCTAAATTAGTTATAGTCCTCAGGAATATATAAAGGGTAGGAATAGGAGTGGGAGCACTTCTAATAACAGACCAAGCCATAAGGGGATCACATGAAAAGGGACATCCACAAAAACAAGAAGAGAAAACAGGATGAAAATTATAAGATGACAGGGAGAAAAGGCAGAATAACAAATGAGAAGCCAGAACTCAAAGCAAGAATATGAGAAAAATCAGCTGATTTCTTATAAGAAAGTTCTTATATACTAATATAAAAACCTAATTAACTTCAATCTTTTTCAAAATGTTAAACGTTTCCCTGTCATTGCTCTTCCAGAGCATCATTAACACTTTCTGAAACCCATACTCAACATTCCAAAGTAGGAGCACTTGTCATTTTTCTCCTGCAAAAAATTAAAAAGCCCATATGCAAGTTCAAGCTCATGATCTCTACCTGATTAAAACCACACTAACCAGATCAGACAAATTAAAATGCAATCTCCCTCACACACCCACACAACACTCTTCGAAGCTATGTTTTAAGTCTTCACATTATGAACTCAGCAAACCCAGAACTCCACTCTGCCTCCTGTCTACTTCGCAAGCCCTACTAGAAACAGCTTTGTCCTGATCACATCTGCCTTTTAACATCTACCTTCCAGGCTGCCTATATTAGATGTGGGCACATCAGTCTAAAGCTGTCAACATCTGCACTGGACAGGAGACCAATTTTCACCTCCTTCAATCTGACTCTAGTCAGTTGCCAGGGAGAAAATTACGCTGCAAGAACCTGACAGCTTGTGCTCAATATCCTTTTGTCAGGGATGAAATACATCACTGTTTTCCTTTAAATTGCCTTGCCAAGATTCACAATGAAAAAATAAACTATACACACACATACACATGTATGTATACATTTTTTCTCCCTATATACAAATCATTCAAGCTGTACCAAGGAAGATGGCATTTATGTCCTCAACCTCATTATACAATTACTGAGATCAATAAAAGAACATCTCTTAATTAATACCAATTAAAAACCCTCATTGCCCATTGCTTCTTTATGACAATGACCTAAGAGACTGTCAGTTTTATATGGTTGTGCAATTCCATGCTTTCAAGGTGCAAAAGAGCTGAGAAGATACCATACCATTAGAGTACACTCACAAATCAACTATAGGTACTAAGATTACCCAGATGCCAGCAAACTCACAAGTTTTAATCCTATTGTTTAGTAGCCAATAAATATTGCTTTCTTGTTCCAAAAAACAAGACATTTTTTACATAAAAGACGGTTTGTGTAATGACTGAGATTTAGCTTTTTTTTTTGAGACAGAGCCTCACTCTGTCACCTGGGCTAAAGTGCCACGGCGTCAGCCTAGCTCACAGCAACCTCAAACTCCTGGGCTCCAGCGATCCTTCTGCCTCAGCCTCCCGGGTAGCTGGGACTACAGGCACGCGTCACTGTGCCCGGCTAATTTTTTCTATTTTTAGTTGTTTGGCTAATTTCTTTCTATTTATAGTAGAGACGGGTCTTAGTCTTGCTCAGGCTGGTCTCGAAATCCTGAGCTCAAGCAATCCTCCCACCTCGGCCTCCCAGAGTGCTAGGATTACAGGCATGAGCCACCACGCCCTGCCTGAGATTTAGTATTGAACAACATTGTTTGCTTTCAGTAAGCTGAAGTCTTACTTCCATTCAAGGACAATGCACTTGCACTATCATCAAAGTTTGCCTGAAGTGGAATAATGATCTCAAAGCCAGAAACTGAAAAGAAATGTTCCAAAGAAATCTTAACACAAATCTACCTGAACACAAATAGACATGATAGGGGGGAAACTATAAACCAAATATTAAGGTGTTTGTTTTGTATTTAAAACTGGACGAGGATATTTAGTAAAAGAACTTACTCTAACTTCAAGGCATCTGGGGGAGAAGGGTTGTATAGCTGTCACTAGTAAATGTTTTTTCAATATTAGAGGCAGTGAGTTATCTAGATGTTTTCATGGTGTCCATGAAATACATGAGAGGTGACTGGCTGTGGTTAGTGGTATGACAGTTACAAAATGAAGATTAAACCAAACGGTCAGGTAGACAGTAAGTGTCACTGGCATTCGCTACAATCCTTGCTTTATTCAGCAAAACTCAATCCCCTTTACCAGGATCTACCATAATCTTGACCCACCATTAAAACCAAAATTACAGACACACATAACCATTTCTTGATTTTCTCTCCAAGGTAATCATTCTACCTCTTCTATGCCAATAGATTAGTAAAGAGAAATTTAAAAGATCAGCATCTCCAGCCATGTCTCAATTTTTTGAAAACCTGGTGGAATTTCAATCAAAAAGAAAAATAGGGCCAGGTGTGGTGGCCCACGCCTGTAATTCTAGCACTTTGGGAGGCCAAGGCAGGAGGGTCACTTGAGGCCAACGGTTCAAAACTAGCTTGGAAAAGAGTGAGATCCTCTCTCTACAAAAAGGTAGAAAAATTGGCCAAGGTGTGGTGGCGTGCACCTGTAGTCCCAGCTGCTTGGGAGGCTAAAGCAGGAGGATTGCTTAAGTCCGAGAGTTTGAGGTTGCAGTGAGCTACGATGACACCACTGTACTCTATTCCTGGTGACAGAGCTAGACCCTGTTTCAAAAGAAAAAAAGAAAGAAAGAAGAAAAACAGCAGGGCTTCAACAAATCAACGAAGGAGCACAAATGTTTACAGATACCTATCACCGCGCCTTGGGAACTCTCATAAGCACCAAGATATTTCAGAAACATTAACACACAAAAAGGGTTCAACATCCATTACAAACCTATAGTGCAAATATTTTAAAAGGAAGCATTTTACACCTATAAAGAACCTGGAGTTCTTAGTAGCACACACTGCCTCAATTTCACCATAAACGTTTCAAGTCTCAGGAAAATAAATTATTACAATTTTTCACATACCAAGTTCCTTAGTTTTATCTATTGAAAAAAATAGGCTATTTGCACAGGCCAAGCTGGCAGTTAACTTGCATGACAACTGACCAATTCTCCCTTTCCATTCTCTGTTCCAGCAGTCCCTTCCTAACAGCTCCATTTCATCCCCCACTACTGTGAGGGTCTCCAGACTCTAGGTCCTGCCTCTGGGCTCTCTCCCAACACCTTTGACCCTTTGTGCACACAGCAGAGAGACTAATCTCCCCTAAAGCATCATTTTTCTTCATATTCTGTGTTGCCCAGATGGCAGAACTTCTTAAAACAGGAAGAAAATTAAAGAGACATATTTTAGTTTAAGGGGAAAAAAGCTTTAAAAATAAACACAAACCAATACTGGAAAGAGCTGCTTCCTGGGGTGTTGAGTCCTGTATAACTTAATATATTCAAACCTGAACCATCTAAACTGTGAGGCCTAACCATAGAGTTCTGATTCTACATCATTTCCCTAACAGTCCTCCCTTTTTCACCTGGCATTCCAAGCCACCCTCCAAAATCTAGCTCCAACCTAGATTAAACCTCTCCTGCCAGCAATCAACATGACTAGTAGCCCCCTCCAGTCAGGGTCCTCATGTTTGCCCATTCCCATCTTACATAGTCTGTTATTTTTCTTACCTGGATGAATTCCACCCTCCCTTCTTCTACCTTTCAAGACCCACTGCAATCTCTAACACCTTCAGGAAACTTTTCCAATCCTATGCTTACTACCCTCCCATTCCTCTGCTACTCATGCTATTAATTTTTTTTTTTTTTTTAAGAGACAGGCTCTCATTCTGTCACCCAGGCTGGAATGCAGTGGCACCATCATAGCTCACTGCAGCTTCAAACTGCTGGCCTCAAGCAATCCTCCTGCCTCAGCCTCCAGAGTAGCTGGGCTTACAGGTCTCTGTTGAAAACTGAGGCACATGTACACCTCAGTTCATATAAGGTGGCTACTCAACAACTAATTTAAACTGATTAATAGTATAATGAAACTCCTAGATCACAGGAATTTGGATGCCATGTTTGGTGACTGACTCCCATCCAGCAGGCTAATGAAATGGCTTATTTGGCCATTTCATTACTCTAGAGGTAAAGTGACCCTGAGTTTTATGTACAGAGATTTTTTTTTTTCCTTGCTTATTGCATTATGGTACAGTTATAGTGTACTCACAAATGTTCATGTTTATTATTCATATAATCAGGGACCAATACCAAAAGAAATTTATGCAGCAAAACTGTATACATTCAAGTTTCTGGTTATTAATTATGAGCACACAGAAAGCACAGGACATGTAACAAACCCAAAGATACAGAAGGTCTAATTTTTGGCTCAAAACTGCTATTTATTTACATACATAAATAAACGTTACTTTGAAAACAGTAAGTTCATATGTTTTACAGCCTGGGAAAACCCTAGATTTGGGTTAGCAAACCACAGCCTATAAGTCAGACCTGGCCTACTTCATGTTTTTGTTTATATATTGTCTATAGTTGCTTTCCCAATACAATAGCACAGCGAAACCTCATGACCAGGAAAGTCTGTCTTACTTAGGAGTAAGGTAGGAAATACTTACTACCTGGCCCTTTACAAAAAATTTGCAACCCCTGTCCTAAACAAAAGTAGTCAACACTGATTCAGAACAAAGAAATTTCATATATCTGTTAACAATTAAGTGTTTCAAAAGCATATATTTCGTAAACCAATAAAATCCAAAAAAGTTAGGTCAGGATTTTGAATAAATGAAGCCAGGCCAGAGAAAATTATTTGTATAAATTCTCTTTTGCTGCCTAACAAATTATTCCAAAAGTTGGTAGCTTAAACATTTATTATCTCCCAGAGTTTTCTGTGGGTCAGGGATTCAGGGTTGGCTGGGCCTGCTGTCATCTGAAACTTGACTATCGTTGGAGAATCTGCTTCCAAGGTGGTTCACTCACATGCTTGGCAAATGTGTGCCGACTCTCGGGGGAGACTTCTGTTCCTCTCCCCTGAGTGTCCCCATGACACAGCGGTCAGCTTCCCCCAGAGTGAATAATCCATGAGAAAAAGCCAGGTGGATACTACACCCTTTTTATAACTTTGCTCCAAAATAGATATAATCACTTCTAGCACATTCCACTCATTACAGAAATGAGTCACTAAGTCTGACCCACATTTAAGGGTTAGGCTCCACTCTTTTAAAGAGGGTGTCAAAAGAATCTGCAGACATATTAACGCCACTACAGGGTTTCAAATGATGAGTAGACAGCTTCAACAACATAGTCAACAAGTCTTGGTTGATTAAAGAATTTGTGCTCAGTCATTTTCATAATATGTATTTTGTTCTATTTATGTTAGGAAAGTGATTTCATCACCATTTGTTAAGATTCTCCAAAGAAAAAAAGTAAGCCAAGAGAAAAAAGGAAGGCATTTCAGCTTTTCATATCTGATGCAATAATGATGATGAGAAGCAGCTATATTTTGGTTTGGGCTTTTTTTTCTTTCGAAGAGAAGGCAAATTATGGTGAATAGATCATAATCATAAATAATTGCAAAATTCGACCAGGACAGACAAGTCCTTATGATTCAGAACCACATAAAATTGTCAAATGGCTGGGCTACAAAAAAATTTTAAAAAAAGAAAAAAAAAGAACCACATAAAAGATTTTCATAGATATAAACAAAAATAACAAGAAAAGAAAATTCAGATATGCATTCAAAATTGTGGGGGCTTTTTTTGGGCAAAGGGGGTGTATATTGTACCATGGTTGCCATGCAGATTTGCATCAGAGAAACTTCTAAAACAAGAAATAGAGAGTGAAATAAAACAAATATATTTTGAAAATAAATGTCAGTCACTAAACTTAGTGAACACTTGGCCAAAGTCATCTGTTAATATAATTGTGAGTTTCATTACAGGAGAAAAGAAGGGCTGGGGAACAGAACTCTCCCATATAAAACAATAAAGTAATACCCATCCTGATATCCTCAACAGGAAGCTCAAAAACTGTCCTCAACTGGAACATTAAACTGCTTTAACTGGGTCGAATAGTATCCCCCAGAAATTCATGTCCACCCGGAACCTGTGAATGTGACCTTATTTGGAAATAAGGTCTTTGCAGATGGTATCAAGTTAAGATGAGGTGATACTGGTTAAGGTGGACCCTAATTCAATGACTCACATCCTTATAAGATGGAAATTTGGACACAGGGACATACAGGGAGAAGAGCATGTGACAACAAAGGCAGACATTAGAATGCCAAGCAATTCATACATTCCTTGCATTCCTACAAGCCAAGGAATGCCAAGGATTTCCAGCAACCACCAGAAGCCAGGAGAGAGGCAAGAACAGATACTTCCTAAGCCCCAAGAAGAAACTAAGCCTGCCAACACCTTGATTTCAGATTTTTGGCTTCCAGAACTATAATAGATTTATATTGTTCTAAGCCACTAAGCTCGTAGTAATTTATGTTACAACAGCCTTAGGAAATTAATGTACCCAACTAGTTATTATTATGAAATTTTAATAATTTTATCATTTGCAGTATTAGAAATATTTATCTTCATCCTGAATAATGAAAAAAATATTTACCATTGAATGTTACTGGAGACGTCATCTCCATCTTGGCTACTGCCATAATACTCCATTGGACTTTTGGACTCAAGTGCCAGAGGTCTAATGAGATTCTCCCAAAGGCCAGTAAAGCGCCTGTACATAACAGGAGCTCAGTTCACCCTTAGGTGATGTCCAATGACCTACCAAAAACCTACATCTTTGTTGAAATCCTCCTGCTGGAACAGAAGTCTAACACAAAATTACAGGTTTCAAGAAGCCAACGTTCCAGATTTAAAGTCTTCTTTTCAAATTTGTAACATAATGATGATGATGATTTTTTGTAACGTTAATTACTGGTAAGCTGTGGATTCCCGTTTTACTTTCTATTATTTCTGAGTTTCCCAAAACATGATTTCCTTTAAGCTCAGATTTATTTATGTCACACTCAAACCAGTGCAAAAACGCATGGCTCACTGAACATACCCTCTGACACAACAGGACAATTTCTAGGGTATTTTCAGAATGGCTAGATATTTTTCCATTTTATTACCCCATATCTTCAGCATGAACTAAAAAGGTGTCACATAGGATGAAAGGTAAAATTCTGTCCCATTTACTTCCTATTAAACCGTGTTACGACATTTCTAAGACTTAACTATTACTTGAAACACCCAGGAGTGGTAGATTCAGATCCTTCAGAGATGTTCCTCTGTAAGCATCTCTCTAGATTAAAATATCAGCCAGTACAATGTAATTCACCTCCAATAACTGAATATTATTAAGCAATTGGCAAGCATGAAAATGAGAATACTGACCACAAAAAAAGCTTTCTTCAAAGAACTGATACTCTAGAAAGACTTGCCTCTCTCTATACAAAAGGCAATATTGACCTACCTTGTTTTCGAACATCTTCTACAGCAGCTACAAGCTCCTCCTTGAGAAACTGACTCTCCTTTGCAATTTTATCCCCCTTCTCCAAGAAATTCTCAGTTGCTTGTTCAACAGATGCAGCCAAAACATGGGCCTTCTTAGAACGACCTCTCTTCTTATTAGAGGGCCCCTTACTATTGGTGTTTACCAGAGTTGTAACCTAAAAGTTTCATTTTAAAAAATTAAACTAATTAAATTAAAATTAAAATGACAGGAAAACATCTTTAAAGACAGTAAGAATAAGTTATTCATTAAGGAAATGAAACATAACATTTATGAAATTCCACTAAGTATTAACAAATATACAACTCTCTATATTTGAGATAAACAGTGATAATAACACAGTTAGGTTCCAAAATGATTTAGTTTTCTCAATATGTAAAATAAGAAATATAATATTTTAATTCCTTAAATATGATCATTAGGTTTGATTTTACAAATTAAAAAATGATTACAGCTGGGCACAGTAGCTCACACCTATAATCCCAGCACGTTGGAAGGCCAAGGCAGGAGGACTGCACGAGGCCAGGAGTTTGAGGTGAGCCTGGGCAACATAGCGAGATCCTGTCTCTACAAAAAATTTTAAAATTAGCTGAGTGTGGTGGTGTGCACCTGTAGTCTCAGCTACTTGGGAGGCTGAGGCAAGAGGATAGCTTGAGCCTAGAATTTTGAGGCTACAGTGAGCTATGTCACTACTGCAGTCCAGCCTAGGCAATACAGCAAGACCCTGTCTCTAAAACAAAAATGACTAGAGACAAGTTAGATGTCTCTACTACATGTCACCAAGAAGTTCCAAAAAGAGGTTAACAATAAACTAAGCTTTACATGGAGGTTACATTTTGCTACCATTTTCAATCTTGGCAAAATGTTTTAAGACAACTTACATCTAAAGTCTTTTCACAGTTCATTCACACAAATCTCACCAATTACTTAGTTAAGGAATAATAAATTCCTTAATAAAGAAAGCAATGATTGGCCGGGCATGGTGGCTCACACTTGTAATCCTAGCACTCTGAGAGGCCGAGGTGGGTGGATCGCTCAAGGTCAGGAGTTCGAAACCGGCCTGAGCAAGAGCAAGACCCCATCTCTACTAAAAACAGAAAGAAATTAATTGGCCAACTAAAAATATAGAGAGAGAAAATTAGCCGGGCATGGTGGCACATGCCTGTAGTCCCAGCTACCTGGGAGGCTGAGGCAGTAGGATTGCTTGAGCCCAGGAGTTTGAGGTTGCTGTGAGCTAGGCTGACGCCACGGCACTCTAGCCCGGGAGACCGAGTGAGACTCTGTCTCAAAAAAAAAAAAACAAGAAAGCAATGATTGTCCAAAGAAGCCTACAGGAATGATGCTTTATGTACCAGAAAATTAACCATGATTAATACACAGAATACCAGATGATATGTAGGTTGAAGATGATAAAGGTTTGTTATATTGTAGACTTGCCACACAAAAGACTCATTTTCTTTCTCTCACATAACATAAAATATGCATACATACACAAACATGTAAACTATATCAAAATACTAAAAGTACACAGCGAGTTGCTAACAGTTAATGGAATATCATACCATATGATACCTGTATTTGTAATAGAACATACCAAACCCAAACCCTCGAATTGAGTTACCTGCTAATTAATCCTACACAACAAAAGGTGTGTTAAGCAGAGTGAGAACTCAAGGTTCTGTATCCCATCTTTCTTGGGTTTTCCCTCTAGAGAAGGGTGAAGTAGCTACGTAGTGCAAAGTTGCACTACATACCACTAACCCCAGTTATTGGAAATAAGACTGAAGAAAATAGCAGCAGTGTGATCTAAAGGGTTAAATAAATCCACACATCAATATTTAATTACTAGTGGAGCCAAATCATCTAAGTACTATCAACTTAAACTCAACCACTTGAAATAAGTTTCTGAACTAAATAATCTTGCTTTTCTGTTTGTTACCAGGCCTACTACTATAGAAACATGTTACAACAACTATGTGTCTGTGTTTTCAGATTCTTACCTGTGTAACAAGAGGCTCCAACAGTCTTTCAACTGCCAGCGTCCTGATCTCTAGACTTTTGGGATCCCATTTGAAGTTTATGTTGCCTGTGTGGACAGCAGTCATTTCTAAAAATGAAACAAAAAGCCAAAGTCAGGAAAACATCAAACACAAACATGAAATATATAACAAATATTCTCCTACTTGAAGACTTTTACATCAAGAAAGCTACATTTGCCACAGACAAAAAAAAATACTAACTACGCTGCACTTAAGGGCCCAGTAACTCTTACAACCTCTTATATTTAAAGATTTTGAGTTTACAGATATTCACGCTAAGGAACCACAAGAGGGCATTCCCAAACACACAGAACTGTTTCCCTTTGGGCTTTTCTATTTCTACTTCCAGTTTTCCACCCTGCCTTTAGAAGCAAGACAAAAAGGTAAAGTGAATGAAGCCTGTTTTAAAAGAAATTTCTTCAAAAACTAACATAGAAGATCCTGATTTTTCTTACTCTACAACATTTATACTACAGTATTAACTAAAAGGTATGCCTCACTTCATTTTTTTTGACGGATTCTTAGAGAACATCTTGTCTTACTCTATTAAAACATAATGCTTAAATCTGCTGCCCTCTGCACCTACAGCTATTGTCATTCATAGCCAGAAGAAATTTCAAGTCACACTTAGTCTAATATTATTGTATCAGTGTCAAGGGAAACTTCCATTAGACAGACGCTTTAAGACAAGGAAAAAAAATCATATGAAAATACAAAGTAGTTAGTGTTTTCTTCTAAAAGTAGTGCCTTCAATACTTAAAAAGAAAAAAAAACAAAATACAGGAAAGGCATGCACTTGAGGTAAACCCTAACAAACTTTCTATACAACAAACTGTTGGTAGAAATTTAATGCTTAAAAAGGTACATTCTTATGATCCAAAATTCTACTTCTATAATTTTCTTCTAAAAGAAGAGTTAAGGTCATATAAAAACTAGGATACAATGATATTCACAACAGCACTGTACAGAATCATTAAAAATTACAAACTGCCAGCCTGACATGGTGGCTCATACCTACAATCCTAGCACTTTGGGAGGCTGAGGCAGGAGGATCACTTGAGGCCAAGAGTTCCAGACCTGCCTGAGCAACATACGGGGACGCTGTTTCTACAAAAAATACTACAATTAGCCAGTCATGGTGGCGTGTGCCTGTACTGTAGTATCAACTACTCAGGAGGTTGAGGCAAGAGGATCACTTGAGCCCAGAGTTTGAGGCTACCATGACATATGATGACATCACGGTACTCTCTAGCCCTGGCAATAAAGCAAAATCCTGTCTCAAAAAAAAAAAAAAAATAGAGAAAGAGAGAGGAGGAAGGGAGGGGGAGGGGACAGGGAGGGAGAGAGGGAGGGGAAGGGGGAGGGAGAGAGGGAGGGAGAGAGGGAGAGGGAGGGAGGGAGGGAGGGAGAGAGGGAGACAGAGACAGAGACAGACAGAGTCAAAATTTCAAAAAAAGAAAAACAAAATATAGTGTTGTCAGTGCCCAGGTCTCTGTTTCTATTAAATACCATTTCCTGTTGAAAGGAACCAGGGCTTCTTCGAAAAAGGGCTCATTCCAGGTCTGAGGCATCCTACTATGCAGAAAGCAAGTAAAGGCATAAGACTAACAAGATCATTTTTAAAAAGACACAAGAACCAAGGCCTCCCACTGGCCAAATTTAGGACAAGGTGAATATCAAAGAGTAATGACTGTAACTGTCTATAACTAACCAACTAAATATCCTTATGACCATAGAGATCTTCAAAAGAAAATAAAGGGGGTAAGGAGGGCATTTCTTTACCATGAATGTAGAATAAAATTAGAAAATGATCATTTTGCAACCCCCAATGTAGTAACTGATCCAGGTGAGGATGATCGATGAATGTTAAAACCACTAGGTGAAAAGCTATCAGGGAACAGGATTATTTGTGAGGTGCCAAAGAATCAGCCAACAGGTTACTTATTAACAAAGGGCAAGATATACCTTTCAACGTTGAGATCTAATGGTCCCACCTTAAACATATAACTAAATTTAGCATTGCTAATAACAGGACACCTGGTATTATGTGCCTAATATTAATAAGATGCCATATGAAGTACCCTTTTATCACCTATAAACTATTCTTTTTTTTTTTTTTTTTTTTGAGACAGAGTCTCCCTCTCTTGCCCGGGCGAGTATGCCGTGGTGTCAGCCTAGCTCATAGCAACCTCAAACTCCTGAGCTTAGGCAATCCTCCTGCCTCAGTCTCCTGAGTAGCTGGGACTACAGGCATGTGCCACCATGCCTGGCTAATTTTTTCTATATATTTTAGTTGGCCAATTAATTTCTTTCTATTTCTTAGTAGAGACAGGGTCTCGCTCTTGCTCAGGCTGGTTTTGAACTCCTGACCTTGAGCGATCCACCCACCTCGGCCTCCCAGAGTGCTAGGATTACAGGCGTGAGCCACTGCGCCTGGCCAATATAAAGTATTCTTGATTTAAAAAAAACCCAAGTCTAATGAAGCCTCTACCTGATAATTCAAAACCTTTTTTATGCCATGACCCCTTTGGCATCTCACGAAGCCTACACACCCACATTGTCTAAGAGAAATAGAACGTAAACCATACATGTAATTTAAAATTTTCTAGTAGCCACATTAAAATAGTAAAAAGAAGCTGGTGAAATTAATTTTAATAATACAGTTTATTTAACCCAAAATATTATCATTTCAATATATAATCAATATTTTTTAAATTATAAGAAATATTTTACATACGCACATGTTCAAAGTATGGTATGTATTTTACACATATGGCACATTTAAATTCAGACAAGCCTCATTTCAAGTGCTCAGTAGCCACATGCAGCTAATGACTACTGTATTGGACAGATACAGACCCTTTTTCAGAATGTCTTTTAAATGCATGAAATCCAATTCAAAGGATTAAAAGGAAATACATATACTGAAATATAGTTATAAAAATATTTTGTAAGCCGGGCGCAGTGGCTCACACCTATAATCTTAGCACTCTGGGAGGCTGAGGCAGGTGGATCACTCAAGGTCAGGAGTTCAAAACCAGCCTGAGCAAGAGTGAGACCCCGTCTCCACTATAAATAGAAAGAAATCAGCTGGACAACTAAAAATATATACACAGAAAAATTAGCCGGGCATGGTGGCGCATGCCTGTAGCCCTAGCTACTTGAGCGGCTGAGGCAGGAGGATTGCTTAAGCCCAGGAGTCCAAGGCTGCCATGATCTATGGTCATAACACTACACTCCAGCCTGGATGACAAAGTGAGACCCTGTCTCTTTATTAAAGAGAGAGAGAGAGAGAGAGAGAGAGAGAGAGAGAGAGAGAGAATAATCTAATGTGCAATAAATGTACCTTTGTTGGACTCTGATTTAAAACAACTCTAAGACATTTATAGGAAAACTGGGATCAGGTTTGATAATGGAATTGTGGCTATGTAGAAAAATGACTATATTTCTAAGAGATGCACGCTGAAATATTTGGGGTAAAATGTCAAAATATCTGCATCTTTCAAATAATTCAGCAAAAGTAAATATGTATATATAAAGAAAGATCAAGGAATTATGAAAATATATTTAATACTAATAACTTGATTCTAGGTAGAGGACATATAAGTGGATGTTCACAGAATTATTCTTTTAACTTCTCTATATATCTGGAATTTCTCATTTTCAAAACTGGGGAAAATGTTGCAGAAGTTTACGGGTAAATGTTCAAAATATATACTAATGAATATGGAAAAGTGATTTCAAAACAATCTAAAGTATAACAGAAGTAAGGGCATGAAAAATAGCAAAATGTATTATAAGTTGTTTCTTTAAAAAAAAAACCCACTCTTTTTGGGAATTAAAACCTGCATTCCTGCGCAGGGCCAGTGATGAGAGGCGCAGGGGAGTGTCCTTTGTACCACAGGAGATGGCTCAACAGAGTTGTCAGGGCAGAGGTCACAACACTGGAGATGCTACAGTTAGACAGCAATTGCCCAAAGCTGAAAACTCCCTTTAAAAGCTCTGTATTTCTGGCCGGGCTCGGTGGCTCACGCCTGTAATCCTAGCACTCTGGGAGGCCGAGGCAGGTGGA